>JAVSBV010000065.1:3161194-3175634 GCA_033117975.1 Parotocinclus spilosoma
TTTAATAAACATTTAATATGTTACATAGCACGTCCCGTCTTCTAACATAGGGCATGCTCGTTTAATCGGACCAGCCGATTATTAGGACCAAAACCATCGCGTCCTGATGTGGTCCCATTAACCGGATTCGACTGTAATTCTATATTGGTAAATATACCAATGGCAAATCAGAAGGGTCCCCAAGACGTTTGCACATTACCGTATAATTAAGCACTATGTGGTCATGGCAAAAAATATGAATTAATTAATGACCAGAGGCTTATCATAATGCCTCAAAACTTGTCTACAATAACAGGACCAAACCCGAGAAGCAGCTTTTGCAGAATCCAGATCAGCCGGTTGCCATCACACTAAGCTTGCTGTAGCTAGACAGGACCTCACCAGTGACCTCACCACATTTCCTTCCTGTTCGCTTACACTTGACCCGAACAGAGAAGCTTTCAGTTGTTTATCCTTCCTGACCTTGTTCAGAAGTTGCTTTCTCACCGTTAAACAAACACGCATTTAACCAGTGATCATCGGATCGCAATGAACGATTTATTTCCTGGAAAAGTACCACACAGTACAAACTGTTTGTCTGGTTTTGCTTTCCTGCCTCGATTGTTTAGAGTCGTAGGATTTGACCCACCGCACGGCCGTACCTGTAAGATCTATTACACAAATCCCAGATCTGTTCACCAGACCGCTCGAGCTGTGTAACCGAAGAGGAGAAGCCGTAACACTCATGTTAACGTTTCAAAAGCGAACGCTTGTTCTGCTTTCTTCATCCTGAGTGATGTAATACAGGCTAGTGTTTCAGAATGTAAAAACAAATCATGTGCTCGCTCCTAATGCTTGCCAGACATGCAGTTATGATCCCGGCTCACATTCCTGTAGGGGAATTCTGCACAGCAGGACGTTAAAACGTTGTACGCAGAGTCAAACAAATGCGTTTTAATGGGGACGGAGGAACTAAGTTTGCCTCGCACTACACTGGAAACGATGGTTGTTCCCGTTTGGTTTTGGCTTTGCATCTTAACGAGCATCGTTTAGACAGAAAGCAGGGGTCATGGGTTACAGACAGACCAGATCAATGGCCGGGCTAAAAGGTCAGACGGTAGTTATCCAGAACTAGAGATTACTGAGCGGTTGTCATGGGTGACCAACAAAAGCCAGACGTGCTAAACGCAGGGTGAGGTGAGCGAGGGGACCTGAGGGAAACACAGTAAAATGTTCCATTTGTAAATCCTTTAACTCTCCAGACGAGACACGGGTTGTTTTTTCCACCCTGAATAAAATCAAACTTAAACATGTACAGATTGAGGTCGAGATTTCTTGCCGTTTCCTTCCCCCGTGGATTAACAGTTACACTTTTTTCCTTTGTCTCCACAGCTTCTTTTTTCCTTTCAGGACTTTGCTGAGGCTCAGATACAGGCTCTACCCCTCACCAAGAGTTGACAAGCTAAGACAGACCGAGTGACCTACATCCTGCAGTTCGCCCGGAGCGCCGAAGCACCGCCGAAACAAAAACTGAACAAACAAAGTCAAGGGACCGGGAGGCCCCAAGATAGCCGTTTCACCATCATTCACCAAACTTTGAAGATTTTCGACATTTTTGTTTTCAACCTTGATTGTCCCATCGACTCTTGGAACGTCTGGTTTGAGTTAAATGCAGGAAACGATCACCGAGTTCCACCTATTCTTGATCTTTTTAGCCAGTTTGGACACTTGAAACACGTCCCGTTACAGCACCAGCAAAATCAATGAGGTTCACCCAACTAAGAGCTCAAACACCTCATCAGATTTTTGCAGATCCAGGTACCTAGTTAACCACTTAAGTCTACAGACAGGAGGGAGATCTTACAGACACTTTAGATCCACCTTTCCCCTCCACCCCATCCCTTTACAAGTGGTCGCAGCAAGATTTCAAACTGGATCCCGTTGAAAAGAAATGGAAAGTCTAAACTCGCAAAATTCCAGTTCAGACACAAATCTAGAAACCTCGGACTACAACAGCGCCATCCCTTCGCCCAAGGACAGCAGTCAGCCCGGCCGCCTTTTAAAACCCAAACCGAACATGACCTGCCGACGCAAACGCGAGTTTATCTCCGACGAAAAGAAAGACGCCTCCTACTGGGAGAAACGGCGCAAGAACAACGAGGCGGCCAAGCGTTCCCGCGAGAAGCGACGACTGAACGATATGGTACTGGAGAACAGAGTGATGGCACTGAACGACGAGAACGTACGCCTGAAAACGGAACTCCTGCAGCTGAAACTGAGATTCGGACTCATCAGCGCAGCCTCCTACATGGAGAAGAGCCAGCAGATCGGAGGAGCAGTCAATGGAACTTCTGGGTGCTCTTCGTCCTCTTCGAGTCATTTCTACCCTAGTGGATACTCCAGTGGTTCCCAGATGATGATGAACTCTGACTCTTCGGAAGCTGAGCTGCCCGGACGTGGCCAGTTGGTCAAATACTCCCCTCGAGGTTCTCTCTCAGATATGTCCGACGGCTCCTCTAGTGACAGTCCAGAGCCGTCAAGTTTCGAGGTCAAGCAGGAAGGATCAATGCTAGATATGGAAATCGCAAATGGCGCCACCACGCCGATCATGTTCAACATCCCTCGTGATTTGTCCACACCTCATCACCAACATGCCTTTCAGTCAGGACATCACAACAACCATCACCAACATCATCCTCCAAGCCCCCAGGAGCCTGCAGTCAGCGCTGTTGTACCTCCAGTGCAAACGGCTCAGAGAAGCGTCATTCTTTACCGCTCCAGCAGCGTCTCGTATTCTGTCGATAATCCATCGCCTCAGGAAAACGGCCAACAGAAACTGACACCGATTCTGGCCCAGTCTGCGGAGGGATCGCATGGAAGCACCGAAAGTCTAACTGAGGTGACCAAACAGCTCGAGAGCAAAACTCTGGACTCTCCACCTTACGAGTACTCGGATGGAGAAGTGGCAATGATGCAAGCATACAGAGCCCAGCATCACCAGATGGACCTCGGTACGCAGAAGTCCGACGCTGCGGCACCAGACCTTTGCACGCCAGAGGAGGGCGAGCGGCGGTACCGTCTCCCCTTCGACAGCCCCCAGGACGAAGAGCCTCCCGTGCTGATTTATGAAGGAGCGTCTCGAAAAGAAGGGTTTTATCTCGGTCACTCAGGAAAGGACACCTCTTCAAGCGAAGGGGATCCGCGCAGTTCTGACAAAGACGCGTACACGGACGACGAGTGCCCCTCTTCGTCCTGCTCAGACACGGGCTGTTACCACCTGCTGGCCGGAGGGCCGAATTCCTCTCCGCAAAGCCAAAGTCGAGACGGCCAGTCAGAGGTCAAAACAACAGCACTACCACACAAACTCCGCCTTAAGCACAGAGCACTGAATAATCCGTCAGCAACAGCTCAAGAATCACCAGCTACACCACCAGCATGTGTGCAGTCATTACCTCAGCACCCGTACCTGGCACTGCCGCAGTCCGGTCAGCTGCAAGTTGGCTAAAAGGGGAAAGGACCACGAGTTCTGAAGGGTGACTACTTCGGCAGATGAAAGATGGACTGCGGAAATCCTGATTTACACAAAAGAAAAACAGCAGGTTTGACCAGAAGGATTATGGGACCCGTTGTGGGTAGTTTGTCCATATTGTATGGGTGTCCTAATACTTTGTGAGCTTGTGTCACCTCCCATTTTTCAAGTTCGCAGACATTATTATCCTTTAGCCATTTTTTCTCATCCTGTCTGTGTACTTTGGGATCAGAGACATCATTTCCAAATGCAGGACATCACTTCTGGGTACACTGTATAATATTGTAAAGACTGCTTTGCTACTTTATATTGTTCAACAAGTCAAAAAAAACAAAAAAAAAAAACACTTGTTCGGACAAATGATAAGACGGAAAAACGAGCGGTTCACATTTCCCCCTATTCTCGTTTGGTTTCAACACGATGTCAAGCAAACACGGCAATATCGAAACTGTACCTTACTCGTCGTTCAAACCGAACTCTGTGCCCCTAATGCTTCGTGTCCTCGTGGGACTGAAAATCGGAGGACGTGTGGGCGCGCAACAAAACATACCAAACGTCCGAGCATTCTGGGAAATATTCCCTTTACCAAAGAAAGACTGCAGCTTTAAGTTTCATACCTCTAACTTACATCGTTCATCCTCACGTTCCCGGAAAGAAAAAACAAAAAAAAAAACGCATTCACAGTCCCATCCATGACCTTTTCACGTCCGAGCACTTGGTTTGTACATGACTGTGATGTAATTATTATATTAAAGTGATATATTTTAAGAAGAAAAAATAAAAAACGCTTTTTGAAAAAAAGAAATTTGGAAAAAAAAAAGACAAAGACGAGGGCAAACAGGATATGGACGACTCAAAATACTGTACAGCATCATTGTGTTTACTGTTTTAAATGCCACTCAGAGTACTTTTTACTGTTACTTTTGAAGTCTTCAACAAACTTTTTTTTAAGAAAAAATGTCAAAAATGACCCAAGTTCATTAGCAGCGAAGGCTGGGATAGGTGGATTGTCATGTGATCAACCCTGTGCTTTTATCGCACATTAGGCATAATTGGGAATAAATCAAAGATTTATTTATGGCTATAAAAAAAGCGTTTTCCAACGGTCGCCCCTAAAACCCGTTCAGATAACGAATCGCAGGAAATTACTGACACGACTTCACAGATCTCCCAATTTGAGTCGGTCATCCGAGGTATTTGGAAAACAGCTTTTATGTGTCTCATTAAGAGTCATAAACCTTGTGTTTTAATTTTAAGCCCCCTATTCACCCCCCAGGTCTAAATGTCACGTCTGACGTACGTCACTTTTGTATAAATGTAAAGTTTCTCCTATGCCAGACACTGTACTCGTGCTCGTTTTAATTCCGTGTGATCTTTGGGGAAAAACGCTGTCCCGTTTTCATGTGTTTGACCTTCCGACCCCCATCCTATTAATGTCTAGGAAACCTAGTGATATTTGTGCTTTTTGCTGAAGGCTTCAATCAAAGGTTTGTGTTATAAAGCAGGAAGTGGAATTGTTTTCACTGTATCGCTTTTGAAATGGAGTTGTGATGTACTAACACTAATACGAGTATGGGTGCAAAAAAAAAAATAAAAAAAAGAGGACGTTGCCTTTCACAACTTACTCTGAGGTTTGGAGTTTTCTTTCTTTAGTAAAGATTCGTATGAACTGCACAAGTTCCTCTGAAATGTACCCGATACCTGTTAGCGCAGAATAAACAAAATGGAATGATCCCAATGTGTGCAAACAAGTAAACAGCCGCCAAAGTTGCCAGGCAGGAATGTTGCCGCTGCTAAATGGCTAAACGGCTGTGCGTTCGGAGTCATGTGGTTCGTTTTGGTCTCTTAGAAAGGTTTGCTGAGTGAGACCACACTGACACAGTGACACACTCTTTGTCTCAGACCTACTTACGCATGCTCACTTGACTGATGTAACCCTGGCCTAGTTACTCAGTGTACTGCCAAAGTAGGCAGGGCAGCAGAATGGAAGGCTCACACAGGCACACACACACACACACAGTTTGTCCCATTTTTCAGACTCCCATACTATATACTCATTTCCATAAATACAACTTCAAAGCCATACACACAGAATAACAAATAACGTTGATTATCTGAAAAATATTGAGGAGTAAAAGAAAATTGTTATAGGCAGACAACTGGGTCAACAAATCTCTTGAACTGGTGTATGGACAAACCACAAACTAGCAACAGAGTATTACCACTCAATTATCAATTTACGTTTACATTTAGGGCATTCGGAAGACGCCCTTGTCCAACTCATACAGTCTTACAATTCAAACAATGGTGGGTTAAGAGCCTTGCTTAAGAACCAAACTGTGGCAGCTTGGCATGGGTGGGATTTGAACCCTGGACCATCAGGTCCAAAGTGCAGTACCTTAACCGTCCAGTACCTATCCCATCTGATCTAAATGGACAGAAGAGCTTCTTTGGTACCAATCTCAGAAATGTTTAAGGCAGGTTTGTATCACAAGACTGACATGTTCAGTGCTTCCTGCCGAGTATGGGGCTGTCCGGTCCCAGACCTGTCAGTGTGCTGCCCGGGCTAAAACCTGTCCACAATAAAAAGTACCTAAAATGGGCATGCTGTAATTGGTACGGTAATCTGATGAGACGGTTTGAACCTGAGATGTTTCACGTTTTGACCGGTCAGCTTCAATTTGCATCTATTCATGCACGTCAGGCCTTCGAAACACTCCGAATAAACAGTACGGGGTCCACGTTGTCACGTATTTCATTTTAAAATTCTCCACACGTTCTCTACTGGGGACAGGTCAGGACTGCGGACAGGCCAGTTCAGTACTTCCACAGATATGCCTTCGTAATCTTTCGACAAAATTCGCCAAGGAGTAGGAACTGAGTGAAACTTTGCGTGTGTGACTGTAATGATGATTAGATGTAAGTGATTACAGGACTGGAGCAAAGAGATATGTTTATGTTATGCTTATAAAACTGTAAAAATTAAAATTACCCTGTTAGGCCACCTCTAGCCTGGATACAACCATCCGTTAATGGAGGCATACAGGCTTCATATGATAGCCAGTGGCACACTGGCCTACAGCAACAGGGCCTGTAGGTCCTCGTCCATCACACCAGCAGTTGGGGAAGTGTGATCCCAAAAAGAACCTGCATTTATCCCCAAAGACATTGGTCTTCCAGTCTATAGCAGTCCATGTTTCCATGTTTTAAAAAGGTAGAACGGGAAGCGCTTTTACACCCAGTTGTGGTAAGACCCAGAGTCGTGTTTACATGTCTGCCTAAGACGTACCTGCATGGCCACTTTGCAGCAATCCAACATTCCTATCAGGATATCCCAGTCCATATCACTAAACAGTTCAAACGATGTTAAAGTGTTCCCTTGTTAAAAGCAACATGTTGCTTAAATGAACTCATCTGTTGTAAATTAAACAACAGGATACAAGCTGCTATTTAGAAATTTAGAACACAGTTAAGCTGGCCGGTCCACATTAGAACCACAGACGCCACTGTTAAAACTCCAAAACCCAAAAAGGGAATACACCTATGATGCAATTTCGAATTGAATCGTAACTATCTAAGCTCCGTTACATCAGTCGAACAGGCGGTTTGTTTGCCTGACAAAACATGCTGCTTACACCAGAATTTTCTCTCGATGTTCATTTCTTGGGCTGAGTGTAATTCAGCATGGCTCCGTGTGGTGAGGAATTGTCTGAAAAACTTCAAAAGATGAAACAGGGCATTGCTCCCTAAACATAAGCCAAAACACCGCTTCAGCAGTTATTACGTAGTATTGGAAGAGCCAAACACACCGCGAACCACAGGCGTGTTTAAATAATCTCGCAGTGAAAAAAAAAAAAGGCCCGTCCTTTCAGACAAACTTTATCTTTAGTAATTCTCAAAGCCACTTTCAAAGACTACAGCAGACTGATTTTACCTGCAAGACTGCGTTCAGGATGAGCAGCTACAAACGTCCATGCCGAGTGACGAACTTTAGTCCTTTTGTTCATACGTCAGTGGTCACTGCACTTCGTAGTTCTACAGTTATGTCATTTAGCCCTTATCCAGAGCGACTTACTATTCATATAGTCTTACAATCCAAGCAATTGTGGGGCCTTTGCTCAGGGATCCAACTGTGGCAGAGGTGGGATTTGAACCCTGGACCTTCTGGTCCATAGTTCTGTACCTTAAGCCCTAGGCTACCACAGTTCTACAGTTACTGGATGCTTTGCCAGTCCTTTTTTTACTCTGTTCTTTACAGATCAGGTAATATTTAGTTTGTGGATCATTTTCAGCACTGAATGGACACTGGCTGTGGTGGTGGTGGTGGTGTGTTAGTTTGTGTTGTGCACTATATAGGTTGCCAATCCATCGTCACACACTAAGGGCCACTTTACAGACAACAATTAACCTAAAACGCATGTCTTTGGACTGTGGATGAGATAACCTGCCCCCACAGAGACCTACGACACAGACAGACAAGCCTAAAGCGGACTGAGCATAAGCGAATTATCCAACAGAGACACGTTGGCTTTCCCTAATCTTTTTTTGGCTCCATTGGTTCCATCTGAAATGAGGTCATGCTCAGAAATAACGCGGATAAAAGTGGGATCGCTCGCAAGCGAACGTCTGCGACGCTATCCAAGCAGCACAGTCAAGGTGACATTCTGTAATTACATAATCAGCAGCAGCAGCACTTCTCCACTGGCTTGCTAACCGCACTTCGCTTTTTTTTCCCCCTTGTTGTAACTGGCATGCCCGGGACCCGGTGTAAACAGGTCAGTAGAAAAGTAGGTCAACATGGAAGAGAGGGAAAAAGGCAGGACAGGAAGGAGGGTGAATGAAAGTGGGAGGGCTTGTGCATCATAAAGGAGGCTTCTGTGGAAGAAAGTCTGGAACGTCAAGAGTGAACACAGAGCTCTCCCTTAGCCTGGCTGACCCCCTTTATGCCTGTTTTTGGAGGTCAGTGGAGCAGGCCAACTCTCCGGGACAGGAAGGGAATCGACAGCATGGGTCGTCCAGCATCACACCGACGTTCACTAATATTTGGGTCTAATGTTGTTTCTATATAAAGGCATATGAGATAAGGCTCACAGGTGGACCTAGAGTCTGCAGACGACACAAATCCGAGTCACGCTGGACATGTCTACGCTTCTAATGTGATATGATATTGTCTTATGGCTTACAAGGGTGGTTTGTGATGTCATAATTATGATATTGTCTTATGGCTTATGATAATGGCTACGACTTGTAACAGGGATTCGTTTATGAAAAGCAAAAGTGGCTTTTTTTGACATACATTGCCATGAAAAGCGACTTATTTGTAACATCGCTAATCGGCATCAATGGCCATTTTAGCACACACAAAGTTACATCCAGACAAGTCATTACCATTATACACACACACACACACACACACACATTTATTTTACATTTAGGCAATTTAGAGCAACTCATCCCTAATACAGAGCGACTTACAATTAATACAGTCTTACAATCCAAGCAACTGTGGGTTAAGGGATCCAACTGTAGCTTGACAGAAGTGGGATTTGAACCCTGGACCTTCTGGACCTTCTGGACCACACACACACACTAGCACAATTAGTTACCTGGAGCAAACCAACACAGACGCAGGGAGGACATGCTAAATGCACTCCTAGGTCATCCGTATGTAGAGCAACATCATGTAGAGTTCTTTCCCATGATGTTGAAATTCCAGTGACGAGTATAAAAGAGTGCGAGAGCAATAACAACAAATTCTGCTCCCCATTCACACCCGAGACCTTCTAACAGTCACATGATACCAGGGATGGAAAATGAATAAAGGGGCACAATTATGTCCAGAATGGGTGCTGGATACACCATCAAAAAGAGGGTTAAAATGTGAGTGAAAAAACAGACAGTAGCTCTGCTTGCTGTATATGACCAAGTGACATTTGACTGTCTAAATAGGTATTTAGTTCAAAACCCTTTCTCACACTGGACCCAAACGCAGCTGGCGTACTTACGGAAGTTACACAGAGCAGCAATAACATATAAAAATGTCAGTTATGCATCCAATAATGCAGTTATGTCAGAGTCTTAAATGAAACTAGGTTAGATAGCACAAGAGGGTGTGGGACAAGGGTGATGTGAGGACACAGTGAAAGCACAAACACAAAGTAGGGCATTGATTGGTAAATGAGAAGAGTAGGACTAAATTTAGCGGGACGGTATAGTGAATTGGGCTAGGTAACGTGTACCTCAAAGAGAAAACAAAGAGGTGCTTTATCTCTTCCTGTTGTGTTTCCTTCCTAAAATGGAATATTCCTCACACTCCTCACACCATGGTCCGGCAGCTAATCAGACTCATCTTAATCTTACCACTTCAAAACGCCTGGCTTTGTGTAAAAAACAGAGCTAAGACAACGTTATTTAGTGGCAAACAGACACGTACAACGTGGGAAAAAAATCAAGACTGGATCTGTATATCTAGATCAGATCAAATCTGGATTCGTGGATTGGCTTAGGAAAACCGTATTGCTGACTATTATAGTGTTGTTATATGGTTACTACGTGGAATGTTTATTGTGGCCGTACCGTTCGTGTTGCATCAGGGTATAATCTTATGACATAACAGTGCTGACAGTGTCTTAGAAAGTTCTTAGAAGTCGACCTAAAACCAAAGCAGTCCTCACCCATTCTCCCCTGTCCTCATACTGAACTAAGAAATGTAATGTACACATTGTAGGTCCATGCTGCTCATTGTTCTGAGAATTCAACAGCTTTTTGGATTGATAAGTATGTCATGAGCTTCCTAGCAGTTAGTTCGGGGTCTATGTCATACAGTGATACAGAATGAATGCCTTTCCTAACATTTTCCGGACGCTATTGCATGATGCATCGAAATGAGTTTGTTTTAATCAGCACTCATGATGCCTTCAGTGTAAACTCCAGATCTTATACGTTCCTAAACTTGCTTTCTCCACATTGTGGATGTCCCGTCGTGCAATATTGCCTTTTCTCAGAAACGGCTTTTTCGTTTTGGACCCATAATTAGATCTCCTATATTTTAAAGATATTGCAGTGCAGATTAGCTAACAGTAGAAATGTAATGGTGTAATCAGTTTTCAACCCATGTCTTTGTGTTGTGTTAATTAATTTTCCTTCTTTTACTCCTTACTTGCGCAAGAAGAACGACATATATCGTCCGTAGAAATCTCATTAACTCCCCGTAGATGAATCAAATGTTACAAGCGCTTAAATAATCATACATAATCAGAGTGCCTACTTTGCAAGCAGCCAATTATCTCACAAAAATATGTGCTGTAAACTTCAAACTTGTTCAACTGGATAACTGCTGAAATCTGACTGATTCCAAGAGCTGAAAGTGTGCATACCAAAATTAAGTTCAATAAAGTTAATGACCAGAATTGTTTCATAGGTAACGTCCAGTATGAACAGGCAGAAAGATCTGGATAACTGGGTTCCGTATGCTGTGTAACCCAATGCTGTGCTGGCTGGCATACATACCAGTTTAAACAGTGACCCATCCCGTAAAGCCAGTCGGTCAAGTGCCTGTGTACAGTATGTACAGTATGTGATAACAGCGCAAATTGCCCTACTTCTTTCATTTACATTTCCCTATTTGCAGACAGAAAAGGGAATACTATTGATAATAGGGTGACTGGGGAAGGTTTTGACAGAGAGCTTTTTTTAAAATAAAAATCACATGATGAAGACTCGTTATTGTATAAACCTCCACCATTGCCTTATATGACTCTGTAATGGCCGAAACTGTGTGTACACTAGAAAATGCACTCACAGACTTGCTCCATAAATGCCAAATGGTAGTTAGCTCACTTGGGAAGCATTCCAGCTGCACTGACCCTGCACAATGGCAACATGTGCTGGAAAAAGAACAAGGCTGAACAACAGCCTACAGCCTTCCAGTCACCGGTTCTTACGTTAAATTAATAATTATACTGTATCGCCATGTGTGTTTCACAGATAAGTTGGAAATATGGAGGACACTGAGTGTATATTTAGTTTTGAGTCCGGCTATTAGATTGGTATGCGGTGAGTAAAGTAGCTGCAGTGTTGCCAGATTGTTCGAAAAGGAAAATTCCCCTTGAAAGACACTAAACGGGTTTGTGTGTATGCCCCATGCAAAGCGTGCTGCCTAAGGGCTGGCCTGTCATGCCTGGGACTGGAGCAGAATGTAGGTCACCTCCACCCCAACCCCAACCTCCACCTCCTCCTCCTCCTCCTCCTCCTTCTCTCCCTCCAGCAAACAAGCCTTCACCCAGAGAACCTACAGCGAACCCATTCACCATGGCAACGCAAGGGCGAACCAATCACAACACAGGGTGCGGGGAGGAGGGCGGAACCTAGTATGATGCAGAAAAACACGGCCATTCTGGTCATTACAAGGCCCTCCCACTCCTGCTTACATCTCGGACTAATATACCGTCTACGTCCTCCTCCTTTACCCCCGCCACCCCTCGCTTCCGAATAACTCGGCTCCCTTTTCCAAGAACCTTAGTGCGGAGTCAATCACAGACACGTGTCTGGCTTTGTACATCACATTTCGTTATAACAAGGGTCCTTGGCTGCTTCGTTATCTGAGCGTTCCTCAACGCAGCGTTGACCAAGGCGGACATGACTCCATCTCCTTTAAAGGGCATGGACACAAAGGCAGCGCATGTGGTCAGAAAAAGAGAGAGGAGTGTAAGAACCGAAAGATAAGGAATGCAAAAGGGAGGAGTGCATGGTGTCCAGTGGACAGGACAGAAAGCTGGTGCATGCGTTTTTGGGGGGGGGGCTCCATCAGTCGGCCGTATCAGAGCCTCGGGTTTCTCTTTATAAGTCTGGCAGTCTGGTTTCACTCACAAGAAGGTATACACACCGTTGCTGGGATGAATTACGATAAGGTGACACTTATCACTTACGTGTGTTAATTCCATTGAGAACATCCATCGAAGAATTTCCAGCAGTTCTTAATTGTAATATAGCAAAAAACCTCAAATGGCCCTACAGCCGGGTAAAAATCTATTTTAAAATCTATTTTAAGTGGTGAAAGACCATAATCAGTGGTCAGGTCTGGGGCCCCCCGAGAGGAAAACCTACTACTGAGACACATTCTGTGTATTATATGACCTGGACATCAAAGGTGGCAAAGGTAGTTCTTTTTTGCAAAATGACTACTAATCTAAAAAAGTACAGCTTAAGTATATATTTTACAAATAAAGTAGAAGTGAAAAAGTGCATGGTACTAAATGTATTTAAAGTAAACATGTACACGGACAGTACTGTGCAAAAGTCTTGGGCCACCCTTAGATTTTTTTTTTTGCTTCATCATAATAGGAGAGGGCTAGATCCAAAAATGTGAAACTTGGATTCGTCGCTCTACAATCCTCTATTCCGATTATGTTCTTTCAAATGTTTGTGAGCTTTTGCATATCTTAGGCTGTTCTACTTCTGATAGAATGTGTTTATTGGCTGCTAAACTTCCAAAGAGATCACCTGATCACATTTCTATGGACTGTAGAAGGGTCAGTTTGATCCTAAAACTGCCCCCAGAGCTCCCAGTTACTGTTATTACTCAAGTTTAAAGGGACAATCACACTAAATACTTACCACTATAACCTACAAAAGCAGTTTTGTTAATACTGCATATACATTTAATGTCATTTCTGGCTGTATTTAAACAAAGAGGCAGATAAATAATGATAAATGGTCACTATAATATTGTTTTAGCAATACCCTTTCTAATCTAATGGTGGCTTAAGACTTTTGCACAGCACTGTATATGTATAAGCTATGGTTTGTACTACATGTTTCGTTTGCAAACACCGGTTTTGACATCATCATCTTTAGCTAACAACATCAAACACAGAATAAAAACATTTTTAGACACGAGAAACCAAAATATACATAACTAGACATTACATTCAGTATATTCAGTCAATTCGTACTGCTTCTCCAAAATGTTTTTTTTTTTAAACAGTTCTTCATTTTAACGCTCCAATGCACTTTTCGATTCAATAAAGTACTCATGCACGACTGAAAGCAGCCAATCACATTTTGTGAAACCAAAACAGAACCAGGGAAGGGATAGGTCTGGATTTCAGTGAACCAGCGTGACTCAGCATTGGGAACCAGTGATCTAACTACTAAGCTACTCTGGCTTGTATCCAGCCTCTGGTGAGGTAAGGGCTAGGGTTAGGGTTAGGGTTAGGGTTAGGGTTAGGGTTACCCATCAGCCTGGCATTGGTGTTGATGATGCAATAACCTATCTACTTCACAGATCTCTCTCACCTTGAGAAGGGCGAAGCACAGCAAGGATCCTGTTCTTTGATCTTTCAAGGGCCTTCAATACCAATCAACCCATTCTGAAGAGTAAGATAAAGGGTGCAGGGGTGGATCACCATATCACAGCATGGTCTCTGGTGTACCAAACAATCAGACCACAGCATGTGCGTCTTAAGGACCGTAAATCGGACAAAATATTGTGCAGCACTGGGGGCTCCACAGGGGACTGTCCTGGATCCATTCCTGTTCACACTCCACACTTCTGACTTTACTCACGACAAAGCAACCTGTTACCTACAGAAGTCCTCAGATGACTCTATTGCTGGTACGAGCAGCGCTACCTCCAGATTAGTAAGAGTAAAACCAAAGAGCTGGTGGTGGACTTTAGTAGGACCAGGTCTACTCCACCAAAACCAGCGAACATCCGGGGAATGAACATTGAGAGTCAACAATTATAAGTGACTCGGTGTTCACTTGAACAATAAACTGGAGTGGACCGACACCACACAGGCACTGTACAGGAAAGGTCAGAGCAGACGTTCGTCGTCTCCATTCGGAATGCCCACCCGACCACCGGCGCGCTCGCACCCTTACGCACACCTTTAGGGATAGTGGTTACGTTCCGGGGGCTTTTAGTGCCGA
>JAVSBV010000065.1:3189199-3203607 GCA_033117975.1 Parotocinclus spilosoma
TTGTTTTTTACAGTATTATTACTTCGCATGCTGAGTACCTATACATTGTGTTGTAGATCGTTTCCAAAAACTTTGTTCATTGAAAAATAAATTTGCAACCAAGTTGGTAAGCAACAGTAGTTCTTGTTTGTACGTTCGCTATACGTGTAAATCATACAATAAAGGTTTAATAAGCATTTAATATGTTACATAGCATGTCCCGTCTTGTAACATAGGGCGTGTTCATTTAATCGGACCAGTCGGTTATTAGGACCAAAACGATCGTGTCCTGATGTGGTCCCATTAACCGGATTTGACTGTATTAGAAAAGAAAATGATGATTTTCTAATCTTTGTACAGTATTTTTGTAACATTTATTCACTGATGTCGTGTATAGTATGTATAGTATGTTGTTTAATTGGACAGGGTTTTGATAATCAGATGCATGTCAAAGAGAGAATGAGTCAGACATCAGCTATGCATCGGTTAATGAGCCAATACAGAATTCCTTTAGCACTCAATAATCATCGTATTAAAGCATCACTGGCAGGAGTTATTCTTTGAGGTCTGCCACGATAAATATCCTAAATGTTCTTCCCTTTTAAGGCAACTCCATAAATCTCCGGTATAAATAATAAATAAATAATATGAAAGGCATCAATACCACTTGCATGACACTTACCATCAATCACTACAAGAAATATTTGAAGACATGCAATAAAAATGTCATAGGTAAAAAAAAAAACAAAGACCGTCAACAAAGTACTTCAACTCCATTTTAACAGTAAAATGCAACTTTAATCATTAGTATCAGAAAAAAAAAAATGATATTCTGGTACCAGTTCCAGCACCACACACTTAGACATACCCCCAACCTCGGAATCACTCTACTGGTCTTCATGAACTGAACCCAGTCCCACCAGAGTGCAGTAACTCCCTCCATCATTTAGTCATGATGTGCCTCCAAGGACCTCCCACTGAGGACTGATTTTAAATATCTATTTTGTTTTTAAATCTATTTTGTTATTTATTTTATTACTAACCTAAATATTATTATTTTAATTACATTATTTACTTAATTGTACTATTACTTGACTATACTTTTAAGTATTTACTTAATTAACATCTAGGCCACCCAAGCAGGATGGGTCCCTTTTTGAGTCTTGGTTCCTCAAGGTTTCTTCTTTCTACTTTCAGGGATTTTTTCCTTTCCACTGTCGCCCTAGGCTTGCTCAGTTTGAGATTGACCTTTTAAGATCATATAAGATTGCAAATCTTCTTGGAGACAATGTACCATTGTAAAAAGCGCTATAGAAATAAACAGAAAAAAATTGAACTGAATTGAAAAAACAAAGTGAAATAAAAGATGACAGTAAATCAATATTCATTTATTAAAAGTGATTAAAATTCTAGTTTAGATTCAAACAAAAGATAGAAAAAAAAAAACGTTAAACCTTGATGATCACAGTTACAAACAGCAAAGGAATAAATATCAATTAACCTGAAATGAATTAACCACATTATTTATCATTTCCCTTGGGATTAATAGGAGTAATCCTACCCGAGATTGGTGGGTTTACAATAGAATTGTATTGCTCTTTACTTTAAACGTTTATTGTGGATTATATTTCTATTATATTGTGATTCTTTCAGAGTGTATGCATCCAACAGAACAGATAAAGGTTTAGTATGGGTTAGTGTATGTAAGTGTGTGTAGGTGTCTGAGTCACTGTCATTCCCTCATAAATGGAAAGTTTTTGTTGTTGCCAAAACAGCTCAGAGAGCACCATCAATAAAGTACAGAATGTTTGTGGCCTTTGGGATCTGTTCTGAATGATTACGTTGTACATAAACATGTGTGTTAGAAGTTTACGTCCTCTGTTATCTGTTTGAAAAGTAGCTTTAGGTGAGATGGATGCATTGAAACACTTCATCTGTCTCTTTTTTTTCTCCTGCCCTTTGTCTGGCTTTACTTTCCGTAGCTCATATTAGAACATTTCTCAGCTTATTCATCCATTAAGACAGAATGCTCTCTAAAGCTGCTGGGGCTAAATTAATTGCTTACTTCATGTGATCATGTGATCTAAGTACCAAGTAAATCTTGGTAAGATTACACAACATTTACATTTAGCAGACGCCCTTATCTAGAGCGACTTACAAAAGTGCTTTAAGACATCAGTAACATAATCTATTCCTAATAATCAGGAATCTAAACAAGAATACACTAAAACTGTTAAGGTTGTGTTTTTTATTTGTTTGTTTTTTTGTTTGTTTTGTAAGTGAAAGAAAGACAAGGGTGGGGGGTTTAGTTGAGGTAAGTGTGGAATAAAATGGGTCTTTAAACAGCGTATGAAGATAGCCAAAGCCTCAGCTGTTCGAACATTGAGGGGAAGTTCATTCCACCACTTAGAAGACAAAACAAAGAAGAGTCTAAATGAAAGCCTTCCTTTCAGTCATGCAGTGCTAGTGGACCGGAGTGAGCAAGGTGCGGTGCGGGGTGTGATAAGTGCTGCAGTGTAGGAGGGTGCAGGCTCATTTTTAGCTTTGTAAGCAAGCATCAGAGACTTAAATCTGATATGAGCAGCTACAGGGAGCCAGTGGAGAGAATTCTGCTGTAAGGATCGGATAGCGGTCAGAGAAAGCCCTGCTGAGAGAGAGTTACAGTAGTCCAGTCAAGCAAGCTTAGTGTCGAACTGATCCAGGGACGCAGATTTCTTCCTCCCATCCAGGTGCCGTCTGTTTGGATTTGGGATATTTTCACCATGTCCATGTACCTTTTTGTTTTAGGATTCCCCACACCTAACAATAACTGTGCATTGGCTACTTTAAATTGTCCCAAGCTGTGAGTTTGAATGAATGGATGAGTGAATGTTGCAAGGATAAAGGAATAAGCTCTGTGTTTGATCTATAATTATAATTATATAAACTGGACCATAAACTCAGTTTCATCTGTCTGATCTTCAGCAAAATCATTATCACTCATCAATCACTCGTGTTTTCATGGGTATCACTTATGCATTTATTTGTTATTTATACAGTTTTCTTACGTTAAAACACTTTATATTTACATTACAAAAGTAACATACAAACATGTGATTGTGGTAACGTCAACAGTCAATATTTCAGACTGCTTCGGTTAACAACCAGTTTCAAAGAATGCAATGCAGTCATTAAACAGAGCATACCTATGGTCAAAAGCTCTACTACAGGTCCTTTATTACGGGCAGGAAAAATGGCAGGGAGAAAGGGGGCAGCTTAACACATGCAAAAAAATACAAAAAAGGGGAAGACAGATTTGATGAAAAAAAGGGGAAGACAGATTGATGCACTGATACATTGCCATGTTTGCTTCTATGTTTGACAATTCTGTTTGTAGACGTTAAAAAAGTAGTCAGTGGCCATGAGGTTTGAAGGCACTTGTCGACCTCTGTATTGGTCGTGCACACCTGAGAATGTGATGAATGGAGAATTTGGCAGAACCAAATTAGGGGCGCATGAGGGGGAGGGTTGGGTTTATGAATGAAAGACCTTGGAGGTTCTATATATTTTTTAACATTCAGTTACTGCATACACAAGTCCATACTATATAGTGTAAAAGGTATTATAACTCATTATTATAACAATTAGCAAACAAAAATCCTTTAACGTGCATAAAGTGTATGTCAGTTTGGAAACAAATGATTCCTAAAACTTACAGTACAGTATTCAAGACATGACTTGATTCCTCAGATCAAATTGTTGTTGGCTGAATTTCATTTCTGAACCCGTTCCAAGGACAATATTTTGGATGAGCTATTGATATGTTTTTTTTTCTCAGAACATTACATCCTTCCTGAGTGTTGAAATGTGAGAGGTCACCTTTGGGAAGCGAATGAGGAAGAAGACACACTGTAATGCATTCCAATAATATAATCAGACTTGAGTACTGTTCATATCAAAGTGCAGATATCTGGATCACAAGCTTCAACAGGGCTTAAATGTTACAAACAATTTATTTTAAATGAACAGTAGAGTAGACTGGTGATTCTGATCTCCATCGAATGCCGTAGATTTTGCTTCAGTAAAAGTGTTTCCCTCTTCTTGTGTATTTATCTACTATGGATGAAATTACACCAATATTTATTTATTAATAATTAACAAAGGAAGGAATTGACATCGTAAAATGTATGTATTTAGTATAGCCTATAGTCATGAATTTGTTTATCATCCACAAATTACATTTTTAAAATAGTTAATATAATATCAGTCTTGAGAGTCTCATTTGCTGATAAAATAGCTTTTACTCTTTACTGTATTTCTAATTCATCTCATAGGTGTCTGATAGAATTTGGACACTGTGCAAGCCCTGCCAAATCATTTCTTTATTCAATTAGGTGAAAGAAGGACATGGCAATCAAAGTGACTGAACTGGTTTATTGAATAAGAGGAAAACCTCTAAAGTGCATAAGTGAAAGTCACTGAGACATTCAGTACAATTATTTCAGTTGCCACTATTTTGCCTTATGAAGAGTCCTTGCCTGTGTACTTCATATTGTTAACCTGTTAACAGAGAATAAGCCGAAAATAAGAGCTTACTAAGTGAAAGGGGGTGTATAGATTTACATTTATAGCATTTAGCAGCCGCTCTTATTCAGTGATTTTACAGTCTTACAGTCCAAGCAATTGTGGGTTAAGGGTCTTGCTTAAGGACCCAACGGTGGAAGCCTGGAAGAGGTGGGGTATGAACCCAGAACCTTCTGGTCCATAGTCCAGTATATTATCTGCTAGGTTACCACAGTGTCATGTCCCAAGTACTGTGTCTACATACTTCCAGGCATAACAGTAAAAGATCTGTGACGTTGTGAGATTAGTTGTTCCTCCAAACTCCACGGGAACCTGTTTAATGTTTTCTCCAAGTTTTTGTAATTGATTAAGGCTAAAGTGTTTTTAAATCTTTCCACATCCTACCAATATTCTGTGCAGCGTATATTTTGAGTCTTGCACAAACTGGACCTAAAAATGTTGGAATATTGACAGATGCGGGTTCATTTCCAAGGGAATATAGCTGTAAGCGTGTCACTGAAGCTGTAATGCCAAAGAGGTTACTCACACAAAATGATAGCTCCAGTGTCAGCAAACTCGTGTTGTTCAGGCTGGAAAACTATGTTTTACTCGGCCCACAATGTCCATTTTTGTGCCATTTGACATGTAGGGAAAATTCATGGCAATCTGGCAAATATTATACTAGTATATTGTGGTGTGTCTATAAAATAGCATAACATCTCTACCAGATATTAATATTGTGTTACCACACAACTTTAATTTTTAAAGTCTAGGCATGTTTTTAATGTTTACCATATAAGTGCTGGTATCATTTATGGTTTGTTTTTTCTACTCAGACACATCAACACAGGTGCACATACACAAACGCACAAAAAGCAGCAAAAAAGAAAAATCATCAAAATATATTTTTATATCACTTTAAACCACCATACATACCAAAGTCTTTAAGAGATAGTAACACAAACAAAGTTACAGGTCAATGAGGAATATAACGACCACAATCTGTTCTATGCATGGTATGGTAATTATTTATTACAAGCAAACACTGTGCAAATGAGAAGTAACTTTATTTATCATTAAGATAAACATAGAAACATAAACAGATTAAGAAAGGAGTGTTTTTGACAATAAAACCAGCGCATAAGCTTACAAACACTATGTACAACTTGTTATGCAAAAGCATCCACACAAACATGAGTAACTTACGCAAATAAAGGTTCTAAACACATCAACTGAGTTGAGAACAGTGAGCTAACAAGTAGGCTTATGACCGGTAAGGTCGTTACACACACGTGAATGATTGTTGATCGGATGTTTAATAAACAACGCACAACCGTGTTAAGAGAAAAAAACAATACTTACATATTAAATAATGCACTTTATGTAATGTTATAAAGCTGGACAGGACAGTAGCATGAGGGAAATCAAACAACAGAAAGCAGGAAATCCTTTCAGGTCTTTCCGCAGGCGGTTCGGTCTCAATCAGACAATCCCCACACATGGACCATAAATCACCCAAATCAATCACTCCCACCCCTACAGCCTTAAAAGCACCACCACACTTTACACTCACATCACCTACATCCATTGTAAATATATACTTGGCTTACAAATAGTTTATATATTTTTATTATTATTTTTTTTATTTCCTTATTTTCTCATGTGTATATATCACATCTGGAGGTTTGCACAAAGAATTTTACTGTATGTTGTACATGTATAACAATACACGTGACAATAAAAAGTCTAAATCTAAGTCTAAGCCTGACTGAAGGAGGAACAAACACAGGAGCTTATTTACATTTACAGCATTTAGCAGATGCTCTTATCCAGAGAGACTTACAATTGAAACACTCTTACAATCCAAGCAATTGTGGGTTAAGGGTCTGGCTCAAGGACCCAACAATGGCAGCTTGGAAGAGGTGGGGTTTGAACCCTGAACTTTCTGGTTCATTGTCCATAGGCCAGTCCCATCTTAGCTGTGAGTCTGTCCCACATGAATAGCTAAACAACAGAAAGATCAAACAAACACACATCAGAAAAAAAATGAAAGAAAGAACGCAGTGTGCTGTTGAGTCCTGAAAACTAAGCAAGAACTTCAATGCAAGAATAATCATTTCTAACTGCTTGAGACTCAGGAAAGCATGGCAAAAAAAAGCAGTGCACGGTGCCGAAGTATACAGTGCCAAGCCCTGCTGGGTTCATGATGATCAAACACTTGGTTTAAATGACGAGGAGATAAAGTCCAAGGAAAGTGGAGGCACAGCATCAAAAGAAAGAGCTCGGAGAGCTGGCAGGAGAATCTGGCAAGGATGAAAGATTGAAACACAGCAATACTAAAGTCATGCATAGACACACTGAATCTGACAGTCTCCTTAATGGGGAGCCAGACAAAAAACAGGTGTCAGTAGTCCAGCGAGACCTCACGGTTCATGTGTAAAGGATATGAGTACTAATGAGCACCCACCATTAAAGATTTCCCAGAATGCCTTATAAACATGTACAAGTTACTGGTCCCAGTGCCCAGCTGTCACCAAAACTGAGCATCCTCTTAACACATAAATCATTTGCAGTAATAATTTTGACTCCATTTTCAACCAATGATACTAAGTAAAAGGCAATCAAAGGCATTGTCACAAGTCTGGTTTCCATTGGAGACAAGATTTCATTAATTAAGATTGAGGAGCACACAGCTGTGAACTGGACTATTGATTGTATCAATGCTTAAGGGACAGACAAAGTTCAGAGACGTGATGTTGACAGGCAGTGGAAAATCGAATTGTTGTGAAAATCCTTATCTTCCTATCTAAACATCACGCTTAGGCAGAACAGGAAGTGTTTCTTTTTATAGCTCTGAAAAGGCTCGGTTACTCCCAGTCCTTTTGTTGACAGCAATGTGTCTGTGGTACCTTGGGCATTGACATTAGAGGTAACCGAGGTAATATAAGCCAGAATGGGCTTTTAAGAACGTTATGGGCAATTTATTCAACTTTGATGATTTTCCTGTGTGCACGTGTCACTTTGTGAGTCACAATTTAACCACAAAGGGAATCAAACAGTGAGAGTGAGAGTGCTGCATAGATCAAATGCTTATGGAGACACATGAATCGATCACAAATATTAGTTTCATCTACATCAGCAATCAGCCATTGATTATTTACCTTTCATATTTATTCAAAGTCAAATGTCTTTGTGTAACCTTATAATATAACTTGAACAATATAATGGTTTTCCATACTCAATAGGCCTATTATGATTAATCACATACAGTATGTACCACAGGAGCTCTTCTGTTGGTCTGGATCAGACATTATACCTTTTCTACCCCTGTACATCAATGGGCTTTAACATTATGGAAATGCCCTGACCAGTTAAGTCTTGCCAAAGTTACTCAGGTCTACTCCTGCCCATGTCATTCGACACATCGACTGTGAAAACTGATTCTCTTATCATCTAATATATCCCCGACCTTGACATGCATGTAATAAAAATCAGTTATTCATTATTATATACTGTAACATTTTAGCCCATCCTTTAGTAGTAAAGAGAGCGCGTGCCCAGAGCACCATGACCTTACACTGTTTGTACTGTCTTGCACGGCCAGATGTGATCTCATTATGAGAATGCATGTCTGGAGGACATCTTTCTTTAAAAGCTGGACCCATTTTGCACCAAAATCAAATACAGACTACATGTAAAGTGTTTTATAACCCACCTGTTTATGGTCTTCGGTGCTGTTTTTACCTTTTTTTTTAATGTAATTTGTGTTTGCTAGATTTGAACATTTATGGGTGCCTAACCCATATCATGGGACTCAAACTAGTCATATCAGTAAGCTCTTATCTCTCTCTGCGATGCTGTGAAAATGATGAAAAGGAAAAGAAGTTCCCAAATTCCCAAAGTGGTCAGCACTCAAACTTCCTGTCCAAACCCTTGGAGGCTTTACAGAACTTAAACATTGTAAGTCTAATGCATTTCTTTAACTCTAAAATATAGTTTATGCTTTTCTGTGCAATCTGTGTGATGAAGTATCGTACCTTTTGGGGTTATGAAAGCACACTAACCAAAGGTGGCAAATAACGAAGTACATGTACTTTATAATGATGTACATGTTTTAGATGTATACAGCTTAATGGAATATGAATGAATCCGGTTAATGGGACCAGCCGCTTATTTGGACCAAATCCTAAAGTATCGAAACAAATCCTATTATATACGTGTAAAGTTATTCGCTTATTTGGACCAAAATTCCGCTTAATCGGACCAAAGAACATTAGAGCACACTATTTTGTAGATTTGGGGTCATCATGTTTTATGTATAGTCGCTGAAAGTGACAGTAAATCAAACTAAACCAAACAAACAAATAATAACCACAAAACAAGGTGCATGCACTTTTAGCTGTGTTTGGACAAAGCCAAAATCCAGATATTATAAAAAAAAATATGTAGCCACACAGATCAGGACCATTTATTGTGCAAATCTGGCCTAGGACCCTGAGTTTAGATCATATTTTTGGCAATTCCATGTAATATATGAAGGAGAGACACACAGACATGCACCCATGTTGGGGATCTAGCCATGTAGCTGGTTCTGATTCAAGTTCGGATTCCTAGAGCAAAGATCTTTTGATTCAGTTTCTCCCAATGCACCCTTCTCTGACATTTCCGGGACAACCAAGAGCTAGACTCAGCTAAAGCTATTGTGATCAATCTTATTTAAAAATGCAGTACGATTGGGTGATCAGTAGCCAGTAAAAATAAGTTGGTGCAGTATAGTCAGACAAAGTCATATTTCACTGAGCATTTGCACCAAATCGATTTTCTGTCACAGCCAGGAAGAGATACAGTCTTTAAATAAAAGATGACCATCCATCTACAGTTTCCCGTGCTGGCAATTAAGACCATTTAGATGAGTAGACATGGATAGAAACAGATGTAACCGGGGAATTAATTAGTACAAAGGCTTTTGGAGTCAGTAACACCCAAAATATGTGATAATGCAATAAAAAAAAGCTGAAGTATTCTATCGATTTGACAGGTCATGACTGGAAGTTCTGTAGAAAAAAAAAAAACAAGGCATCCTATGTTGCTTAGGCAGCATGACAAATTAACCAAGGTACCAAACTATGGCACGGTTTCATTTATATAAGGTGCTCTGGATAAATTTGCCTTCTAAACGCAATTAATAACAAGCATATTCCTGAGCATCACATGATGAATTGAAATATATCGTTCACATTTGGATTTTGAGTTTCAAATAAAGGTAAATATAGATTATTACATCATCATCGAGTGTAAAGCAGAGCTTATTTGTGTTTTCTAAAAACTTTTGTCATGACCTATATATACATTTCTCAGAAAACAAATTATTTGTACAACGCTGGACTACTCTGTGGGTTTGAAACTCCGCCATGAGTAAATCATGTTGAGGAAAGTGCAGCGTGACATCAGTCTGCAGTTGAGGCTTCCCAGAGGAAGCATATGGAGGAAATCTGCCTACAGCTGTTAAAATACTAAACTCACAACAGCCTCACTTACAGTGGTCTTCTGTCCGGTTAGATAATATTACAGTTGGTAATACAGAATGAGCAAATTACACACTATAATGCATAAAAAATACAGTATCATATTCAATTGGTCACATGGCCTGATTTGCTTCATAAAAAATAATTGAACACAGTTCACAGACTCCCAAGAAATCCACACTGCATAAGGAATATAATGTGTATATTGTGGTTTTTACTATTTAGTTTTTGACTTGGTTTCGGATCCATGGTGACTTGAGATTATACTGTATTAAAAAAAAAAAGAACGTTTACAGAAGGGTTGAGCAGCCTTTCCAAATAATCTACTAATATTTTTCCAAGATTCCAAGACTACAATTCAAGTCAGATATACAGGTATCAACTGCATAAAATCCGCTTGGGCCACTTCCTTTCAAATAGAATTCAATAGCAAGAAAATGGAAGCTTTAATTAAATAAATTACTCTATGAGGAATACTGGAGTATCTTAGTTAGTTTATACTGGGACACTACTGTACAGTCGCTTACAGCATTGCTACGTACAGTATGTAACACGGTGTTTTTAGGCCAATTTATTTGTCAACAAGAAAACTCTCTGATAAGACCGCTTGTAAACTGGTCAAATATGCAAAGCGTATCACTCCCATTAATGCCACATATCTTCAAGAAGGTTTAACTGGTAAATGGGTGAAGTTTCACCATCCCACTTATGACGGCTTTAAGACCATCATGTCCATGTCATCACTTCTGTCACTTGCTGTGTATGGGAAGCCTTAACCTTCTTAGCTATGCAGTCACATGCAAAACGGGCATTTTGTTTTCACAACACACAAGTCAAGACCACAAATCAAAAGCTAAACAAATAGTACTCAGAACTCCTCCATCTCATTCTGTTTAGAAGTCTCATTTGATGTGTTCATGTAGGCAAAAGAAACCACAACTCCGACATCTGAGACCACTTAAAATGTGAAACAGCCTAAAGAATATTCATTTATGAGACATTTTATTAGCGGTGATTAAATTCATGTAATATAAGAGTGTACAAGCATTCTCAACTCCAATCCCAACCATAACCCAGACTACTAATCCTAAACCTAACCTCTAATTCAACAAAGCAAACTTAAAGACACAACTTAAATAAATTGTTTTTGTTAGGAGAAGGTCCTGGGTTCGGGTCTGGGTCCTTTCCATGTGTGTTTACTCTGGATACTCCGGGTTTCTCTCACAGTTTAAAGACATGCTTTAGGTTAATTGATTACGCTAAAGTGGCCTGTGTGTGTGTGTGTGTGAGTGTGTGTATGAGTGTGAGAGTGTGTGCACATGTATGTGCCCTACAATGCATTGGTTGGGTTGTTCCTGCCTTGCACCCTATTTAATGTTTTTCATGACAAATCGTATCAGTTTTACAGCCATGCTGGCTTTAACTCCACAAGTGCCAAATCTGATGATCCATGTTATCCCAGAACTATTTTACAACATTCCAAACGAGCATCTTGTGATGGAACTGAATGCTTGGCTTTCTTTGTCTTCAAGTGCCCCAACAAATGCTCAGTGGGGACAGGGGTCAGGTAATCTCTAACAGTCAGCGCTCCTTGATCTTCTTTGGACTTCTGGTAGTTTTTGCCAAGCATCTGTGTATGTTTTCACAATCCTGCTGCAGTATAAATCCGTCTCTATAAAGATCCAAGCAAGCATTTTTACTAGTGCTTTCAGACGTCTGGCCCTCACTGTGTATGAACTACATTTATTACCACCCTGTTTGCCCTGTTCTCTCAAAACAATAGCGGGTATCCTTACGTGCATTTTTCTGTTTCTCTGACGTACAGACTAGCCTTCACAAATGAAGCATTTCACGAAACAACAGTAGACTTATTTGCTTCTTTATGTGAGTGCTCTTTCCTGTTAGCCATGTAAAACATGAAAATTGACTTTTAAAATGGCATGAACTCAAAGGTTACGCAGGTTTTTCTAATATCCACTTATCATTTATTGGCATTAGGAAACATTTAAGCCATTTACAGCAGTGATAGTAATGTGCAAAATAAATAATGTCCTAAATGCAATAATAGTTTGATAAGAAAGATCAAAACCTTTTTTAAATGGCTGTACAAATTTCTGTTCTATTCTATTTTAGTCTAGTCTATTCTAGTATAGCCTAACATCAACAAACGCAATCACAGAGGTTAAAATGTTTATAAGCAAAGCTAAAAATGGAAGATTGCTGTTTTCTGCATGGATGAATTCTATTTTTATATTTTTACACAGAACTATCACGGCTGTCATGAGTTCGCCCTGTTGCATGACATCAATAACACACAGCATTTTCCTCCAGTAAATGGTTAATATACCTTACAGTACATTTTAATTATGTCTTATATAATTGAATAAGAGCAGTACGGTGCCTCACAGCAAGAAGGTCCCGGGTTCAGTTCCCAGGGTGGAGCGGTCTGGGTCCTTTCTGTGTGGAGTCTGCATGTCTGCATGGGTTTACTCCGGGTACTCCCATTTCCTCCCGCAGTCCAAAGACATGTGTATTGGGTTAACTTATGTCTCTAAAGTGGCTCTTAGTGTGTTCATGTGTGTGTGTACCCTATGATGGCTTGGCGTCCCATCTAGGGTTGTTTCTGCCCTTGCACCCAGAGTTGCCAGGTGGGCATCGGGTGGGCATTAAGCTGGAGATAATGAGTTAAATCAATAATTGAATGATATGAAGTATTTTAAATCTGAATTCTAGCCAGTTAACAGGCCATTGACACTCTTGTGTTTTGTTTGCTGATCATAATGGACTGTTTACTGTTTTTTTTAACTCTTACTTCTGCTCATGGATCAGCAGCGTTGATTGGCTGTTGAGGTGACCAGCTGTTTTAGGTCGCTACATCCGGAGAATTATTAAACAGTTAGCAAGAGTGTGCAGTATGACTGTGTGCTAAAGCTACTGAAGTCAAATACATGTGGTCACTAAAATTAGGGAATATTTAATTTTTGTGAGCAGTATACTATTAAATGCCATTTGGACAGCTAGCAAGGATCATGTGACCACGCAGTAGCATACAAATAAGCAATTGCTAGTTAAAGATTTTGCCATCAAAAAGCTATTGGTATGTGCGACTCAGGAATCGACACAGGAATTTTTTCCTGTAAGAATGTAGTAAGTAAGAATGCCATCTAGTTGTTTGAGGGTAAATACTAAAAAAATGTTGTTTGATTGTAAACTATAACCAAATACCCAACAGTTCGATGTGTTGAAGGCTCAGTGAAGTTCGAGGGAGAATGAGTCAGGAGGGAAAAAATGAAAAGTGCAAATCACAAGCAGGAGACAGAAAGATGGAGAGAGAAAAACCACACATGCATTACTCTTCTGAACTGAAGAACTGGAGAAGCCCAGAAACAGTGAAGCTCAGCGCACCGTCTCTCTGTCATATTTGTTTAGACGTTGTCAGATGTGGCTTTTGTGAGAAGAGAAAGCCTGCTGACGTATTCCTCAGCGTGTTTTTCTCCAAACAAACTGTGGCATTTTCAGCAGAAGTCAGAAACCTCAGCATGTGGCCAACATAAACAACTCCTAAAGAAGCTAGGCTTCCAAGAATGGGAAAGGACAAGCATAATGAGCTAAGAAGTGAAAGAAACAAAGGTTGGAGGGAGGCAAGGAGCGAGATAAGCCAGGGAGCTTAGAAAAGGAGGTCAGGAAGGAGTCACTCTTTACATTCTTCTCGCCTGAGTTGACTTTATTATATTTAGAATAGGAAAATTGGGTTCAGAGATGACTGTAGTAAACACATGAGGACTAACACTGTCCTGTCCTAGTGTTCTTAGTGTCCAACACTGACAATGTTTCCCGTAGGCAGTATAACGAATGGCATTACCATATTCTCTACACATCATGGTGTGTGAATGTTTGAGATGAAACATCATTCCATCAGTCAAAAGATGGAACCAGTGTAACTTTTTCTGAAGCATGGAACATAGTGAATATTCACAAAGTGGGAGTGTGAATTTCTGTTAGTTCCTACTGGAACGATTTCTCCCACTTTATGTGATATCAGAATTATATTTTTGCTCATGGAACTTTCAGGGAATTCTCTCCTGCTTTTTTACAGTTTGGATGGGGCTTCGACTCTACAGTAAGTGCGTTTACTTTCACGTAATAATCAGTTAACTGCAATAAATCTGAATTAGTCAGTAATCTGATCAACGAGTTTATTTGAACTTCTGCTGTGATTTTGTGGAATGATAAATGATAAAGGGTAGCCTAGCGGTTAAGGTACTGGACTCTGGACTTGAATGATCCTGATGGTCCTGGGTTCAAATCCCACCTCTGCCAAGCTGCCACAGTTGGGTCCTTAAGCAAGACCCTTAACCCACA
>JAVSBV010000065.1:3206404-3230019 GCA_033117975.1 Parotocinclus spilosoma
AAAAATAAATTTGCAAACAAGTTTTTCGAAATGATCTACAACACAATGTATAGGTACTCAGCATGCGAAGCATAATATTGTAACTTATCCAGTGTGATTTGACGCGCTTTTGCTGTGGCTAAGTGGCGACTTGCGGCTTTTTTTTTTAGTAAATGGAAATGTTAGGCAAAGACCTGTAGGTGGCAGTAGAGGGCTGGGAGTTCTCTGGAGTTTTCGGGTAATTATGCCAGAGACAAAGAGTTTTTTCACAGATATTACATGCTGTACACGTTCTTTGGTCTTTAAGCGGAATTTTGGCCCAAATAAGCGAATAATATTTCACGTATATAATAGGATTTGTTTCCGTACTTTACGACTTGGTCCGAATAAGCAGCTGGTCCCATTAACCGGTGGTCCAATTAACCGGAATCGACTGTATCCCATGATAAAATATCCCCTTTTTTGTGAGCAGTGAATATTTAAATATTCACATTTAGCTTCCCTGTAGTTAAACTTTTATATTATTAATATATTATTTAGTTTATTTCATTCAATTATTCCATATAACACAGAAAAGCTGCCCAAATACTTTTGGTATATTTTTGACCCGTGGTCCTCCCAGATTGTCTTCCTAATAACATTTAGGGAGTTTTTTCCTTTTCACTGTTATCCTAAACGTGCTCAGTAGGGGCATTTGATCTGCAGACATCTGTAAAAGTGCGGAGAAAGGAACTACATAAACAAGGCCATTATTTATTCTCTTCACCTTCAGCAGGAAGTCTCCTGTGCTCTCAGACACACAACTTCCACCAGTGCTCCTGAATTTGAATATGAAAAATAGATCATGCAGGCCTGGGGCCAAAACTGTGCTTAAGGAACTCGCTGAGGATTCTGGTGGCACTCCTAAAGATCACACCGGGGTTCAGTTTCCATCCACCTGTCTGATTCAGCTTATTCAGATTCAGAATACAAACTCAGGATGCTTCTGGCAATTCATTTGAACTGCTTTGGATCTATAACACACACCAATGAATTACACACACACACACCTTTTCTGAGATTTTGCAGATGATGGTAGCATGTTTTGGTAGCAATGCCTCCAATTTTACAATTAGACATAACATCACTGCCATCACTCTAGACACTACTGGAATTTGCACCTTTAAACTAGAGCACGAAACTGTTACAACTGTAACAACAGAATATTTTGTTTACAATTGTAAACCTCTTAATAGTCATTTATTTTAATTGTAGGCTACAAACATCTTTTTTTTGGTTAGAAACATGAATGACTTTTATCAAATGTAAAATCATAAATAGGACTGTGGTAGCCTAGCGGTTAAGGTACTGGACTCTGGAGCAGAAGAGTTCAGGGTTCAAATCCTGCCTCTGCCAAACTACCACAGTTAGGTCCTTGAGCAAGACCCTTAACCTACAATTGCTTGAACTGTAAGACTGTAAAAGTTGTAAGTCCCTCTGGATAAGGGCGTCTGCTAAATGCTGTAAATGTAAAAGTGAGCAGATCAAACAGTATCGAGAACCAGTTTGTGAGTAGAGTGTATTGTCACACCCCTAAGGTTGATTGAATCATCAGATTATCCAGCATACAGACAAAATCTGCAGGTTAAATCTGAAACATATGGACTAGAAGCTTTAGCTGGTTCTACATCACTGAACTATCAGCTTTTTGGTGAAAGCATCCATGTTTTTCCAGCCATCCACCCTGCACTCTAAATATTAGCATCAGTCATTAAAAAAAACCCCACATCGACTGACCACCAGCCTTTGGAATATTGGACCACACAGACATGAGGACTCCATGCAGGCTTCACCCAGGCCCTCTAGAACCCAATTAGACCAGAGCGTGAAAGATCCCCAGGTACTCCACTCCGACTTTTCCAATGACTATCACATGGGAAGCAACTCTTAAAACCACATGGCCAGGGCTGAGAGGAGGAGCTCCTTACCCCCAGGTAATCAGAACACTGAAGTTACCACCCGCCTCACATACAGTATCTTACAAAAGTGAGTACACCCCTCACATTTTTAACTATTTTCTATCTTTTCATGGGACAACACTGAAGATATGACATTTTTTATTTAATACCATGTAAAGTAGTTCCGTCTACAGCTTGTATAAAAGTGTACATTTGCTGTGCACTCAAAATGACTCACACAGACATTCATGTCAGAACTGCTGACAACAAAAGTGAGTACACTCCTAAGTGTAAATGGCTAAACTGTGCCTAATTAGCCATTTTCCCTCCCTGCTATCATGCGACTCAGGTCTCGGGTGTGAACAGGGAGCAGGTGTGTTAAATTTGGTGTTATTGCTTTCACACTCTCTCATACTGGTCACTGGGAGTTCAACATGGCACCTCATATCAAACAGCTCTCTGATGATCTAAAAAATAGTTGTTGCTCTACATAAAAATAGCCCAGGCTAGAAGATTGAGAACACCCTAAAAGTCTAAAAATCTGCAGCATGGTGGCCAAGAATATACAGTTATTTAAAAGGACAGGTTCCTCTCAGAACAGGCCTTATCATGGCTGACCAAAAAACTGAGTGCACATGCTCAGTGTCATATCCAGTGGTTAGCTTTTGAAAATAGATATAGGAGTGCTGCCAGCACTGCTGTAGAGGTTAAATGGCTGGATGGATGGGTGGGTGATTGAGTGGGGGGTCAGCCTGTCAGCGCCCATATCAAAAGCCGTCCATGTATCAAACTGGTCTGTACGGCTGCCGTCCCAGAAGAAAGCTTCTACTAAAGATGCTGCTCAAGAAGGATCACAAACAGATTACTGGAACCATGTCCTGTAGTCTGAGGAGACCGAGACAAACTTATTTGGTGCAGATGGCATCAAGCGTGTGTGGCGGCAACCAGGTGAGGAGTACAAATACAAGTTTATTTTGTCTACAGTCAAGCATGGTGGTGGGAATGGCATGCGAAGAGCTACAGTTTACTTCGGGAATGCCAACATGTACTGGGACATACTCATGACCGCTTGAAGATGGGGGCTTGGACACAGTCAAATTAGATTCAGGCACAGGACATATGCAGCGTGATCAACGGTGTCAGAGCACAGAACACAGGCCTTTTGAGCAAGACACTTATATTTACATTATTTTTTCATCTCAAAGCGATGCCTCATCAGAGGGCTTGTGTAGATGCATTGGACACCTATTAGAAAGGTGATTGCACAAACATTCAATTACAATATGTACACAAAATATTATTGCAGCCACACTCATTACTATTACTCATTACTGGGTCTGGGGTAGCCTAACAGGTAGGGTACTGGACTCTGAACCCAATGGTCCTGGGTTCAAATCCCACCTCTGCCAAGCTGCCACAGTTGGGTCCTTAAGCAAGACCCTTAACCCACAATTGCTTGAATTGTAAGACTGTATGAATTGTAAATCACTCTGGATAAGGGCGTCTGCTAAATGCTGTAAATGTCAAATTATAATTTGATCATTTGAAACCTCTGGTTTTACATGACAGCGGCAATAATTGCATTTCTAGTTTTTAAACAACTCGTAATATCACATAAGGATAATGCACTTCAAACTTTATTAACTAAAAATGTGCATTCTTCATTTCCTCAGGTCTGTACTGCACTGAAATAAAGTTTTCAATGAGATTGAGATGTGGTGATTATACTGGTATCCCAATGTCATTTCCCAAATCGAATGCTATACCACATTTCTGTCACTCTTTTAAAGCATTTTACATGTTGAATTTTACCTTCATCCTTGCACACCTTAAACACCTGGCCAATAAGAACGTATAATCTTGTTTATGCTACATAGGTGCCCAAACTATGATGTTGAATAATAAGGTTCTGTGACTGGTGAATCTGGGATTTTGGTCTGTGGAGCTTTGAAAAGTCAGTTTGGTTCTGCTTTTGGCTAATGCTATGAAGCTATCCAAAACAGTGTTATGTAACAAAGGTTTTATACTGACAAACAAAGACAATGCATGTGTGTGGACTTTAAGTAGCAGAAGGGTTCGGAGAAAATCAGACCGACTCTTGGTTGACTTATTCTTACCATGTATTCATGAAAGGTAGTGTTTAAAATGTTTATGTTGTTTATATTTTATTGTGTTCTGCCCCATGGCCTGCTTTGTAACAGTCACCACCTTTAAATCTCCTCTCTGATGAGTAATATAATTAATACATTTAGCTTCCTAGTGCAAATAATGGCAATTATAGTGGAATTTCTTAAAACAGTCAGTTTAATATAGTAAATTAAATTTCCTTAATGCTACTGAAAGCATTTTTCAGTACTAGCACCATATGTGCGACATCATCCAAATGTTTATAACCACAAACTGTGTATGAATAGAAAAAAAGATTTAATGGAAAAATGACACCGGGCAGAGCAACATTAAAACCATATTTTGTCCACAATTATCCATGCTTGTAAAAAAAATAGTTATATCTCCCAACAGCAATGGAGACAGATCATTAGTTGTTGTCCAGACTCTAAGCCATATCCTTGCACCAAATGATTTTCAATCGATTCCACAGTGACAGATATCCAAATATCTTCCAAATATCCAAAATCTGAATGCAATCATGAGTCTTTCTGGAGTTGCAATCGTGGCACTTCAATCTTTATATTGAAAGGAGATTGGGATAGATCTCTCAAGTTATTGTAGCAGTTAGCGGTAAGAAGTTCTAGTCTTTACATTCCTATAAAGTGCAAGTTAAAACCCTTTTATGCAAATCGAAAGCCATATATCAACAACACCCATAAAACACCGCTGGCTTCTCTGGGCCTGAGCTCATCTGAGACGGACTAATGCAAAGTAGAAAAGTGTCCTGTGGTCTGACGAGTCCATATCATGGAAATCATGGATGTTGTGTCCTCCGGGCCAAAGATGAAAAGGATTGTCCAGATTGTTATGAGTACTAAGTTCGAAAGCCGGCATCTCTGATGGGACAGGGGTGTGTTAGTACTCATGGCATGGGTAAGGCACCATTGATGCTGAAAGGTACACACAGGTTTTGGAGCAACACATGCTGCCATCCAAGCGACGTCTTTTTCAGGAACACACTCTGCTTATTTTAGCAAGATGATACCAAGCGACATTCTGCACGTGTTACAACGGCCTGGCTTCGTAGTAAAAGAGTGCGGGTACTAGACTGGCTTGCCTGCAGTCCAGACCTGTCTCCCATTGAAAATGTGTGGCACATTATGAAGTGCAAAATATGACAACGAGAGACCCCGGACTGTTGAGCAACTGAAGTTCCACTTACAAAGCTTCAACAATTAGTATCCTCAGTTCCCAAACCTTATTGAGTGTTGTTTAAAGGAAAAGTGATGTAACACAGTGGTAACCATGCCCCTGTCCCATCTTATTTGGAATGTGTTGCAGGCATCAAATTAAAAATAAGTGAATATTTGCAAAAAAACAATAAACTTTAACTGTTTTTGTTTATGTTTTAAATAACATCCCAACTTTATTGGAATTGGGGTTGTAGATGAAAGAAGGGAAGAGTATGAAAAAGGCAAGGGGAATGTAAGGAGGAGTTTACCAGAAGTCAGGAAAGAAATCTCAGTTGGAACAATGGGTGGCATGTCTGAAAATAGCAAAGGATGAAAAGCAGAATACAGGCTGTATCACAACAAATGTTCACTTCACATCAGTCTAGCTCCTAATGGACAATGTCCTTATGTTTGAAAGAAAAGCTACCTTTTTATCACAGGAAGAAGCACTTTTTTAAATTAGAGAACAAGTAGTTCCTCAGAGTAACTGGATACTTTTGGTACTTTAAACAGCACTTGTTAAAAACATTACATTTTAAAGGGTTTTTTTGCAGTGTATTTGCAGTAAGAACCTGAACAGCTAGACAACCTGACTTTAAAAAATATTTGTATTTTAGGCAAATTAAGGTTAAAATCTCTGCATTCTTTCTTTTGCATTAAATGGTGTTAAATGTTATATTATTATATAGAGTATAATAACTATACTGTAGGTATACTCTAGGTCATACACATGTACAGAGTACAAGTCATACCCTGTCAGAACCCTTAAATTGGCACATTGAACTCTGAAAAAAGTCTAGCTGTATTTACAGATCACAAAAGGTCCTGCTTGCCTGACACCATTCATAGCAGGACATGGATTGGATTCCATGTTTTCAGACTTGATCATTAATAATTCAGTGAAATTGACTGTACTACTGTAATAGTGACTGAACATTTAGTTCTTGCATACAAAAACACCTGAAACTCCAAATTCTATAAAATCGTTATGGACATTGAGTTTTGGACATAGTTTTAGCAAAGGTATAATATATATTTATGGTATAAGATATAGGACCTTTGTATGCCGTATTAAAAAATGCTGTTAAAAATGAAATATCCCCATATGAAATATTGCCTAGTTTTGTGAGCATTTGTTTTTTTGTTTGTGTATTTGCATTTGCATTTGTGAGCATTTGTTTGTGTATTTGGTGTGACCTCCCTGTACACAGGAGCAGTAGCAGAATCTAGCAGCCTTATTGGGGTGCAGAGTTGACCCTTCTACAGCCCAAAGATGCTTGATCAGGAATGGTCTTTTTGGATAGCTATCAGCTAAGAAAAGACTTGCAGCAGTGGAACAGTGGGAAAGATATGATAAAGCTCACAAAGATTAGAAAAAGAATTATGGAGTGACTAATCCATCCAATTTTTGGGGTCCAATTATTATATAAATATATAATGGTATATATGGTCATTGTACCTCATAACAAAACTAATGGTGGTTTAATACTTCTGCACAGTACTGTATTCTCTTGCCTGTAGATTGAAGACATCACCCAAGTATCTATGCAATTAACATAACTGTTTATAAAACTTGTAATGTACAAATATGTTTAAATTAAATTTCAATCACTGAACAGTTTTATTAGATTTATTTACCCTTTGGTTTACGGTAACGCTCTGTGTGAAGTTTCATTATGTTCTTCTTGTGCCCGCATTATGTGGTTCCCTCCAGTCTCCCAAACAAACATGACAGAAAGGTCTCACTGCTCTGAATTATCCCTTTAATGGACGGCTCAAAGTCCAGGATGGATTTCCACCTTGTGACCCACCACAGCTTGTCAGGATAGTTGAAGATGACTGGGGATTAATGACTATGTGACATCAGACACTGAGTTTCTTGTATTTCATGTTCAGATTCTTTTGTTAAACATTCATGAGCTAATTTAGAAGATGAACAGTCAGTCTCTGATAATGAACTCTTTTGTAATCTCTTACCGTAAGTAAGCAATGCCTAAGCAATGTGACAGACCATGATTAACAGCATTAAAGTTCATTTCATATCAGTGACATGGCCCAGTGGCTAAATGAACAACACACTATTAAATATTGTGGTTAGAAACACAACTGCCCTGTGGTCCTGCTGCTTTGATTCATTTAAAACAGAAATAGTTTTGCTTCAGTCATTTATTCTGAATACATATTTCAGGTAGTCTTTGCTCCTTTGACAGAACCTTCACAAACAGATCTATTTATCGATTAACTATTACTTTGTATATTCTCACTAATTCAACTTTCCATAGAAAAAAAACCCTAAATGTAATAAAAAACACACCTTGGGAGGACTCTATTTGGGCAGCCTAGATGTTATATATAAGACCTAAACTAAATGACCTAAAAATAAAAAAAATTAATGCATAAAATACAACAGTGAATGTGGCAAAAGGTGCTAGTTTGTTCACAGACAGCTGTGTCTAAAAGTTGGTGCCTTAATAGGAGGCTTATAAAAGAAAAATATGTGGGTAGACCAAAGAAGACATCAAAGCATCAGGACAGAAAACTCAAAGCAGCATAGCTTAAGCAGAAACTGCACAACAGAACAAATGAAAAAAATGGATGGAAACAGGAGTCAAAGTTTGTGAGCCAATCTGAAGACCTAAACAGAAGAGCATCTAAATCAATAAAAAATATAGTACAGGGGGCTAAAGACAAGTAATCATGGAGTATGTACTGTATTCTGGATATTCATGATCATGAATTATCGATCTGCATTTCCCGAGGAGATAATGCTGACATTATTGGTGCCATTCATTCATTAATTCATTATATGGGAGTTGCAGACCAGGGAGATGGAAATCATTACAAATGCACAGCTGAGTTTTTAAATTCAATTCACACTGAAATTTCAGACACTTGTTCCGTTCCATCTATAGAAGGTAAGTTTGGTGGTGATGAAGTCCATAATCATCTTGCCACAGAGCAAAGAGTGTTAAGGCTTATCGTCAGGAAAGGCATGTCCACTCAATGACAAGTTTATCAAGCCGTCCAGAACTCAGTCCGATTAAAAACTGACAAGACTCTATTTGAGAAAGTTAGAAGTTAGGCTTGGTGTAGAAATCCATACCTCAAAGAATTTAGGTAATCCCAAGGAGGAGCAAAAACGTACTTGATTGTTTGATTTTTGTTTCTTTCTCAACATTAAATGATAACTTACTCTGGAAAAATATGCAATTAGATAAAATTGTCATTTGTTTGAGGTATGCTTCACAAATCATACCAAAAAAGACACTAAACGAAAGTTGTTGGCTGTATCTCTGATTTGTGTAATTTGCTTTATTGTAAAAGAGCTGGATGAACAACTAAGTGTAATCATTTCATAATTTGTTCTTGCGGTTGTGATGGAGGCATATAAGACAGCGCTGCAAATGTCATGCACATTCAGTACTGTTTTTTTAGCCATGCCCTTTAAACACAGCGATTATCGACGGTGCTCGAAAGTCCCCTGCTTTCATGCAGTTGTGCATCAAGAACATTGCTTGTAAATGGTGAGAATACTTACTCACACTGGTTATTGCAAAGTGATGACTCATTCTTGCTCTTGAACGTCCCCATTTCCGTGGATGCCCCCGTTTGTACCCAGTTGTAACCAATTCTCCCGTTTACCAGTGGGATTGCAAACAGGAACATTGTGGAACATTTCACAACCTTACAGCAGTCTTGCATTGTCCCTGTGAAAACCTATAGATACTTACAAAAAAATCACTAGATATAGTAGTAGCTTTTAATTGTACATTTTTCAATTAATTAGAGGTCAAATAGAATACAAATTTAGTTCTACAGTTACAGACTGTAATGCATCTGTTTTTGTACATCATTTTTTGGTCCCTTTTACTTTTTTCCCCCAAATGTTTATGGTTGGGATCAATCGGAGGATATCTTTAACCACTTGCGGCACCATGCTGGGACATTCTGTGTTAGTGTGTGTCTTGTTGGTATGAGTGGATCAGACACAGCAGTGCTGCTGGAGTTTTTAAACAGTATGCTATCTATTAGACATACCTAACATTTAGCTCAACCCTTTAGATGTAAAGTCAGAGACAGTTGCACAGTTTGTGTTAGTCATCCTATAATTCTTCATCTGTGAGGACGGTGGCTGAACATTTTTGGCAGGCGGACCATTTTCAGGCCTGCAGCACTGCTGTATCTGATCCACTCATACCAACCAGGACAACACACACAGTGCTGAGAATGATCTGCCACCCAAACAGGACCTGTGCTCGTCCTGTGGGGGTCCTGACCATTAAAGGGGAATATCCAAGTGTGTGTATTAATCATGCCATGCAGAACTGGTTTCAAACCTAAAATTACCTGCAAAATGACGTCTTATAAATTTGAATCACAGTTTATGTTACAGTATTTATAGATTACTCCAGAATTATTCATAAAAAAATATTGTGGTGACCAAATAGACAACAAATAAAAATAAGGGAACTGGTTTTCAGCGTGACCTTTTGACAAGCTCACTTGATCTGAATCATCAGATACAATTTCTGGACCGTACACTTGATCTGATTATGATTTGAAAAACAATGTAAAATGATCCGCTGTACAAAACACCACCTCAGGATCAATCTCAAGAGGACTTACAATAGCACAGAGATGATGGTTGTCCTCAAAAAGCTGTTATGTGAAATGGCCTTGAATTGTAGAGACAGGGGAATGATGTTCAGTGTCTTTGGGACAGCGCCAAACAATACATTATTTAAAAGATGTCTTTTCATTTATTTTCTGTAATTGCTTTATCTTGTCGAGGTTATTGTGGGTCCTGAGCCAATTACAGAAACATTTAGTGCAAGGCGTAAATTCACTCTGGCCAGCACATTAGATTCTTTTTTTAATTCATACCTAGGGGCAATTTAAAGTATTAAACTCACCTGTCTGTATTTTGGGAATTATAAAGTAGATAAAGTACAGAGCATCTTATCCAGAGCGACTTACAACTCATACAGTCTTACAATTTAAGCAATCGTGGGTTAAGGGTCTTGCTTAAGAACCCAACTGTGGCAGCTTGGCAGAGACGGGATTTGAACCTTGGACTTCTGGTCCAGAGTCCAGTTCCTTAACCGCTAGGCTACCAGAATCCCACAATCCTATTATTACTTGTGTATTACATTGCTACACAACACATGGTATTATTTTCTTTTGGAGACAGGTCACATGATGGCAAAATGTTCTTCTCATAATGAGGACATGTGGTCCACATAAACAAATAGTGCTGTTCAAAGGCCTAAGGTCTAAGGCCATCATTAGATTAGTTATACCATGAATAACCATAAATAATTATTTTATTGTCTCTTTAGTAGAATCCACTTAGAAAAACCAGATAATGTGTGTGCAGAATTAAAAACTAAGAACCTGTAAGAGGAGCAGGGTGAAAAGGCTAAGCTATGCTAAAACTCACAAAGATTGGTAGGAAGATCAGTGGGAAAGAGTATTGTTGAGTGACAAATCCAAGTAAGAAATGTTTGGATCCAATCGTTGACAATAAGTTGTCCTTGTGCCAATGCTAAAACAACAAATCTGATGGTGGCCTACCAAACAGTTGGTACAAATGAGCTGATGTCCTGCACAAATGTCCATTATTAACCCATTATTATCCAGTTAGCCACCTAGCCAAACTATCCACCATATTCTGGTTAGCTGACACCGTCCTATTTGTTATATTTCAGTTCTGGTTATATACATTGCAAAACAAATTGAACAGTGGAACAGTTTAAAGTGTGTGCCCTCGGGAAAACTGGAGTAATGTACGGATGAACCTTCTAGTCTGAATCTCCTACACCTTATTTTGTCATTTATGTGGTGTAGTTAGTTAGTTGCAAGAAAAGAACATTTATATGAACGTTTAAAGTGAGAGGAAAAGCATGGTTTGGTGTTAACCTTGTGACGTGCTGAACCATTGATTGTAGTGAGAGAGAGCATGTAATGAAGTCGAATAATCTTATAGTTTCCACCTGTTCCATGATTTATCCCTATGCATGGAAGATCAGCCAACTGAAAGGACATTGGCTTAAGCCAGTAATACAAATTAATATATAGCTCATGCATGTGGACATTCAGACATGAACTCCATATGTGCTGCCTGAAGACCTCATTACAAAGCCATGGTCAGTAATATGGAGATGGTGTTGTGGAGACACAATGCTGTAATAGGCTCAACTCCTCTGACTCCATTCTTCTGGTCATGCATTAGTGAGATTAATTAACGATGTAATGATAGTGTCTGCTCACTGTTCTAAAGGTGGGGATGAAATCAGGGCTCTGTCTAGATTGTCTATCCCAAAAACAGCACAATTTCTTTCTAAAGCACTTTGCCCTTGGGGTATTATTATGTGAAAATGAAAAGGGCTTTTATACTACTATTGTACAATGTCTCCAAAGCTTCCTTTGACCTGCCAAGCTGGGTGGAGAAAACATACTTGTTTGGGGTGTGTTCCTGCCTCAAAACGTTGGAATCTGTGAATTGTTAAGGGAATTATTCAAAATCGAATATTTTTAGTATTGTTTAATGATTTCTGGGTTTCCGTTTAGCTCCTGCTTTACCCAGCTGTGGAATGACTGGAAACAGGTTCCAATTTGCCACTATTTACCCTTTGAGCAAGACCCTTGAATGTCAAATTCATATATCAAGGGGTTCAAATCCCATCTCTGCCAAGATACCACTTGAGCAAGGCTCTTAACCCACAACTGCATGGATTGCACAATCTATCATTGCTAGATTTGTAAACGTAAAGGCATGTACTTGTAAATGTATTTGTCTTTTTTTTTTTTGACCCAATGAAGAGCAGATCCAACTTTTTGAGTAATTAATGCAGAAATCTGGGTCATTTGGAAGCCTGAGATCCAGCTGTTAGTTTATAGTATTATTGCTCCAGTTATTTTATAGTATTATTGGATGTTTTAAATCTCATATGCTCATAAAAACTTGGAGAGAGCACAAGAGTGCCTCTTGGATTCAAGGGTGCATTTTTACTCTCAAATGTTTGCAAATGTTAACGATAAGCATCTGAGTAAACACAATCTGTGGTTGTGTCGAGGAAAATAAACGCATGACGATGGAAAGCAAAAGCATAACAACGTTGAACTTTGTGAAATTTGAGCTACAAACTTACACAGATTCTAACCCAGGCATCTCCAGTTGTTATCTCCTCCATTCTGTTTAGTTTAAGCTCCCTTCATTAGGAACCAATTTGGAGTTTGCTTTCTGTGTGGTGATACAGTGTTATGTAACGTTGGTTTGGGAACCCTTGTGCCAGTTACACATTGTTTCAGCACCATTATACAGCAGTTTATTGTGATTTCAGCATATAGGATTAAAATAATTGGATTTAAATTTGGCACAGCGGCACTCACTAGCCCATCATCCCAGTGACCCCACACCTTTCAGCCAGGTCTGGCATAATGCACAGCCATAATTTCTGTGGAACAACCCCCTGTGCTGCACCAGAAACCCCCGCCAGCCATCCTGTCCACTTTATTTAAGGGCAAGCTTGCATTTTTTCCTGCGGGATAAGTGACATTTACTTATGTGATGAGAATACAAGGAAGATTTTCGACTGAAGACTTGCATGCAGATTGTGTTTGTTCAAACAATGCTGCGCAGGACTGGTGCTCCAATCCTTCAATACCACCCAGACTTTCCATCAGGTCCATGTAAGATATGTGAGGGTGTTGCTTTGAATACCTGATCATTCTACAAATGGACCTATGAGATCATTTTCTTGGCTTGTGTAAGAGTTGCGTTGTGTCCAGGAGATCCAGTGAAGAATGGAAAAGCTGGCAAGAACAAAATAAATATTGCCAAGCAGCAATAACAAGTGATAAAATATCGACACAAAGGTTCCATCTTTTGGCCAGCATAACCGTATGTGGGGGCAATGTAGAGGTAAGAGAGGGCGATGGCAGAACAATGCAGAAAACACAGGAAGGGGCCAGAAATGAGGGCAATAAAACATTAGGTTGAAGAAGTGTCACAGACAATGTGAGAAATTTGGGGAGTGGGCAAAGGATTGCATAAACTGATTCGGAAGTGACAAAGGCTGCGTGCACCAGCCCAGGAGCAAGAGAGGTCTCTGGCATGACAGAAGGCCATGATCAGGGTACCACTGGTCTGGGTAGGCTCAGACATAGCCTTTTCTGCCCTATGGTTTATATCAGGAAGGCACAAACCTCCCAACAGAGAGAGAGAGACATGAGTATGATTACTGTTTTTCTTCATTCAGGTTCTTTAACAAGCTATTTAAAGTGCAAGTACAAAACCCTGACTGGGGGTAGGTTCTCTGAAACAAAGTGCTCTGGAATAATCTATACCTGACCAGTAAAATGTGAATTGGTTCCCGAAAGAGGTTGTCGTCTTTCCATGTAGTACATCAGGCAGTGTTGGTACCTCACAGCTCCAGTGGCTAAATTCTAATCTTCTAAATTTTAATTTCCAGTTCCTGATCTGTGTTTTTTTACAAGGCATTTCTGTGATAATATTTATTATTAGTATTCCTGCCTTCTCCGGCCTCCCATAATTATGCTCTAACATGAACTGGCTACTTTAATCCCTCTAGTGAGTCACTGTGTGGTAACCTGCAATGGACTGGTGCAATTTTTCCATTACACATTTAAAAGGCCATAGCAATCCACGCCATTACTTACATTTACAAAAGAGAATATTGATTAAACATGTTAATTAAATTAAGGCATGTTTCACCTGAGGCTTTCAACTCATCTAATGCAGCGGTTACCCTATTACAATTGATCTTTATATAGCCTATATTTGATTCGCTTTAGGGTTATCTGAACATTGATTGTAAACATGTTTGACTTTCTCTGCCCAGCTTAAACCAGTAATAGACCGGCAAAACCCAGCTTTTAGATCGCTAATGCTGGTCTGTGCTGTTTTTTCAGCAGGATATTGTTCAATGAGTTGAAAAATGCAATTAACAGTGTTTAGAGATGGAAAGAGACACAGACAGACAGACAGGGGGAACGACAGAGACAACAGACAGATAGACAGACAGAGAGCAACAGGGAGAGAGTGAGAGGTGAGAGAGAGAGTGAGTGTGTGAGAGAGGAAGAGGAAGACAGAGAGTGAGTGTGAGAGAGAGTGAGAGAGTGAGAGAAAGAAAAAGAGGAAGAGAGAGAGAGAAAGACAGGGTGAATTAGTGAGTGAGAGAAAGAGAAAGAAGAAAGAGAGAGAGAAAGAAGAAAGAGAGAAGAAGAGAGAGAAAGAAGAAGAGAGAGAGAGAGGGAGAGAGAGAAAGAGAGAAAGAAGAAAGAGAGAAGAAGAGAGAGAAAGAAGAAAGAGAGAGAGAGAGAGAGAGAGAGAGGGAGAGGAAGAGGAAGAGAGAGAGATGCTAATTTGGTTTTCGCAGCCCCCGATCGATACATTCCACTGCTGAGCTGTTGTTCTGCTCCTATTTCCATGTCTGCATGGTGTTCTTCACCCTAAATATTCAGTGTACAAGGCATGATAACCAGGCTTGGCCTAATTGACGTACGTCACATTTTTGGGAAATGATTCTATGAGGATTACAGGGCTTTTCCGTTCTTAAAAATGGAAACATTAACCGTTCCTTTTACCAGTCGTCTTCTCATTTGCTTAGTGAACTCGGTCAAGTTTATGCATATTTAAAATCTGATTGCAAACGAAGCTCATTTGTAAGGGTGGATCTCTGGTTATTGTACGTCGTTTTTATTGTTAAAAAATATAAGCAACCGTGAAAGCTTGGCAAAGATGGGATCCCAGTCCTGGACAGCCTGGTCTATAGTCTAGAACTTTACCCATTAGGCTTCCAAAGTCTCTATTGTGAGAATCCCAGCTCAGTCCCGACCACAGAGTTTGTGTCCCCACGTGGGATTTGTTCCAGGTGCTCCGATTTTCTCCCACACGTCAAAGTTAAGCATTAGGTTAATTGGTCACTCTAAATTGGCCCATGACTAGTGCGTTGATATGACTTTTCGTTTCTGTTGAGAATATACCCATTGGTGCCGATGTGATGTTAAATAAACTAATGAACAATAAACAAACGTAAAAATAGTAATGATTATAAATAAAAGCAGCTATATATAAATATATATAAATAAGTTTTTAAATATTTCCTAGTTAGTCATTCTAATACTTGAACAGCTGAACATTAATTTAATTGACCAAAGCTGTCACTAATGGGTGTCACTAATATTTTTGCTCCTTGTAAACTTTTATCCCTTGCAAGTCGCCCTGAAGAAGGTCGATAACGTTTTAACATTTGAATGTTAAATGCAGACTTTTCTCAACACACTGTAATATAAGAGAATAATATTACAGCGCCGGCTGCTGGACAGAGTCAGTATATTGCAAAATAAATAAAGAAATAAATATAAATGAAAAAATAAAGCGTAAAAAACATTTTTATAAACGTCATATTTTATACCGAGACCCTCACCAGAAAAAAATTCTGAAAAGTGAGACAAGGATTTATTTGTTGCAAAATAATATAGGACGATTATTAAAAATCTTTAAAATATATTATTTTAAATAGGGTTTTTTTATTGGATGCATTATATATTATTTTAATCACTCATATCAGCTCTTTAAAGCCTGTTTTTAGTGCAAAGTCTGACATTTATCCTTGGATAGCACGCCCCACTGGTGTAAGTATCCTCTGAAAAAAGAAAAAGTCCATTACAGGGCTCATTTTAAAGTTTCAGAGGATGATCTCCCATCTGTCCTCCCCTACCTCAGACACAGCCGATCGTATCTGGACATGATGCCCAGCCAAACCCTCTAATAGAAGTATTAGCCTTTTAATTCGATATACAGAAAAACATTTAGACTGTAAGAGGCAGTGCTATAGTTCTATAATAAAATGCAAATAACTGAAAAAAGCATGAATTAAAATGCTTTCTTCTTTAGTGATGCAATTGCTATCTAACTAGAGCATCTTTCTAATCTCTATTATGAGAAGGAATAGCCAAATTTCATCAGGAAGAGTGGGGTTAAAACATTTAATAGATTTGTTCAGCAGTGGTCAGTACCTACCACAGGGCATTGGCATGCCATTTCATCCTCCTCTCTCCCAGAATTTGTTCTTTGGCCCTTTTGATAGAGGAGTTGTACTGTAGCTGTACCCCTTGTCTAAAAGCAGAAACAACACAAGTCTTTTTTACTGTATGTTTCAGATCACATTTAATGATTTGTTGATTCACATGAATCTTTCTAATGCTTGTGCACAGTATGGCAGCTTAGCATTCGGCATCGTTCTCACTCTTCCACTCTCACACACATTCAGTCAAACTAGCTGAGGAACGTTTTAAAGGGGAGTTGTAACACAAAGTTGCCGCTTAAAGCAACTCATCTCAAGTCGTGCATTACAGTTTCCCTTAGGACTCGTTTTAAAGTCCTTTGCTCTAGGACAATTGCAAGATCAAAGCACAGAACACCTAGTTTTTGAAAAAAAAAAAAACTCATTAATTTCCATTCTGACCTAATGAGCACCAATGTACTTTATCTTAAAAGAGAAATTAACATAAAAATAACACTTATTCTAATTCACTTTTTTTTTTTACTGCAAGTACAGAAAGACAAAATGGCAATAAAAATACACAGCATTTAAAAGTTGCAAATAAACTCAAAGATAAATGAATTAAGATTTTCATGACTGGTAATAATTGTATTATATTTTTTATACTCCACAGGAATGCTGCAAGTCTAACAGTCACAGAAATGCAATGAGTAGTGAAACAAATCTCCATAGCTTGTGTCATGTGACCCTACTGTTATTGCTTCACTTTGTAGATATGGATTACTATCTAAAGCAACGTGAAGCTACATAGTTCAGTCAGTTCCTAGCAGTAGCATGGTCTTCTCATATAGTCTCTTCTGGGTGAGCATAAAAGTCAACATTTTCACCTCAAGATGCATCACGTTTCACACTTGGGGTCTGATGTAGTTCGTACAAGCTTTAAAATACAATCCAGGGAAGGACGTGTCATCTTCCATACTGTCACTACTGCCACAGTATCAGAAAGGATGATAGAAAGTTCCCTTCATCCAATCAGGAACCAGATGCTGACTGCACTTTTCAGATGAACCCTATGGTACATTCTGCAGCTGAAAGATGCATGGATGTAGTGCTGTGAAGTTCTTGGCATGGACACAAGGTGTGCTGTAGAAAACTTTCAAAGAATTCGGGGATGTAAGCTTGTGACCACATGGTGAGCTTGTAAGTGCATGCATGGGCATGCTAACTTACATTACTGTTCCTTTTAAACCTTGGGGGAATTACTGCACTTAAGCCAAACTCCTGCCACGTATCAAATTGAGGCCAAATTTACGACATTTAACATTTAAGTCCCACAGCCGAGCACTGAGGTTATTAGACAAGGTAGGTAATGGAGTACCTGTATCCCAATAAAACATTAGGGCCTCTTTCAGTTCAGTCGATCCAAGGCAACTTTTTAATGTTCAAAGCAAATGGAAGAAACAGTCCATAAAACAAGGTGCAGCAACCTGATGTGCAAATAGCAAACTAGGGTTCTCTACACTTTAAAGCACAACCAAATGTTCTAATTGTTCATGTTCTAGCACGTGCAGGCACCTTGCCACCTTCCTGCAATACGAACAAAGCCGAACAGTAGTCAGAATATCTAAGGGTGTACTCACACTAGGTGATGCCAAGCACATTGGATGCACAAAGTGGGGTTCATTTGACTAGTGTGATTGGGCCTTTGAGTAGTGTGCCTGGGCATGACTGAAGAATTGGGGCACGGTTCTGTTGGACTCTGGCACAATGCGTACGTTGTGTGTTCGAAAACCCCTGCCTAGGCAGGGAACACACCCCCTCTGTAAAAATCCTATCCGTGCAGGACAAGTAGAGAGAAGGCTCTATGAGAAGGCTGTGTGTCAAAGTACCCAAAGCGACTCCAAAAAAGCCAAAAAGTAAGTAAACTTCTAAAGTCTGCTGTGCTGTATAAGCACGTCTTCTCCACCACTGAGCTGTACTGTGCTCTGGCACGGTACAAGGCAACCACAGCTAGTGTGAGTATGCCCAAAGACGACAAGGCGGCATCTGCTTCATTTTCATAGTTCTATTACGCACACGTGACTGTGCTTATCAGCCTTTTTGAAACCTTACTTGTGTTTACCAGTAGAAACGGGCAATTAAAAGCTCTAAAAAAACAGGCAAGCCTATGGAAAAACATACAGGCTTATTCCATCCAAATTAGGGCTTGTTAAAAGAATGGTGCAAAGAGGTACTAAAAGTCTAGCAGTGGCATGTCAGGTCACAATTAATTATGGCACAGTTTGGTGTGATTACCACAACTATCCAGGCTTAGTTACACAGTTCAAGGCTTGACCTACTGTCTTAAAGTTTGTAAGTGCTTCAGACAAAGATGTTCAAGGAAAGTGCTACAAGTTTGAGGGTCGCAGTGGGCCCCGAGCCTCAGCAACACTCACACCAAGGGTCAGCTAGATTAGCTTTACCACCTACTGCCACGTTTAAAGGTGGGAGGAAATCAGAACATGCCAAACTTCACACTAACCAGTGTGATATCCCAACATTTGTGCCTTAAAACGACTAGGTACTTGAACCTGTAGTAATACTTTTGGCGAGTACTAAAAGTATGGAGCACTTGTTCCATACATTATGAAAGTCTCTACTGAGCTACAATAAGTCCGACATGAATTCCCTTACATAATGAGACATCTCCAAAGCAACACTACTGAGCTTTTAACCCCCAATATGAGAAGATTTTAGGTATAAGCATGGAGGATTTTATGACCCTCCAGCACTTGAATGCTTGACCGTTCGTTGCCAGGGAAAACCCAAACTGGAATGGCAAGAGTGAAAGCTCCAGCAACACTCTCTACGCATGCCTTTCAGGGAGCATGGTAAAGCTTTTCTGAATGTCCCGTTTCCTAATGACAGTCTTAATGGAGATGCAGACAGAACGGAGGATAAGGAAGGTAAAGACATAAGACAACAGGGTATATGTACTATGTGGCAGGTGTTAGACCCTGCTGCTCAGCCGTGGTGGCTGTTCCAGGGTTGGCCACTAGGGGAGCTAATGAGGTCAGGGTTGATGTGGGTAAGGCTGTGGGAGCAGAGACAGATGGGCTTGGTGCAGGGTTTGGTGCCGTAGCTGAGGCAGGTGTAGCAGTAGTAGCAGGAGTTGCAGTAGTAATAGAGGCAGAGGTAGTAGCTGAGGCTTGGGTTGCATGAGCAGCCGTGTCACGTTTGGCTGGAGTGTTGGTCACGCTGGGTGCTGGCTTGTTGTAGTCGAGTTTCAGAATGTGCTGCTGCAGGTGCCTGATCCAATCCTCCTGAACTGAGAGGGGGCCATGGAATTCCACATCGCAGAACCTGAGAAAAACAGACTTTGTTATGGTAACGGAACAAACTTTAATATTTGGTCACTGATTCTTACTGCTACATAATACACTGCTCTCGAAAAACGAGCCTAAATGGCATTAGGGGGGTTTGACTTTTGAAATAACCCCTAACTTTCGTGAGCAGTGTACATGCAACCAATTAGGATTAATCAAAACTTTCTGAAGAAAACAAGCTGACGTATCATTGTAGTCGAGACCAAGACGAAAGATATATCGACACTGTGCCCAAAACCTAAAGTACCAAATAGCCTAAAACCTTTATTAATGATTAGGCCAGACTTTTTTTAATTGCTCGTTTCGCGGATCATGATTTTCAATACAAAATTTATTATTTTTTAAAAGGTTTTTTGGGGGGTATTTCTTGGATCTGCCACAGCCCCAATGGTTAAAATAAAATAAAAAAAAAAAAAAAATATATATATATATATATATATATATATTTTTTTTTTTTTTTTTTTTTTTTTTTTTTTTGCTTTTTCTGCCCTCCGGTAGAGAGCCAACGGTTTCCTTCTGTTCAATGATTTTTTTTTTCCAGATTCACTCTAATTTAATTGTAGGTTCAATAAATTTTATATTAAAAAAATTCTTCTTCCTCCTTCCTTGTATTGATTCCACATAGTCCTCGAGAAATTAAAAAGTGCTAAAATAGAAAGATTTTTTTTTCCCCCCTCCCTCCTCAGTAGATTTTTAAGTAGGGACATCCTAGGAACAAGCAATTAAAAAGTCTGGCTTTATGATATTATAGTCTTAGTCAAACTAAGGTAATGAAACTCTTCATCAGCAAACAACGGTGATGCTTAATCAGAATTCACTACAGCAACAACATTCATTCTATCCATTTTTATTATTAAATGTAAAAGCATAATATTGCACTTACATTTTACATTAACATAACATTTCAATCTGCCCTTAAACAAAATGTACCCTGCACTATACTAACCAAGTAAAGCGACAGGCTGAAAATGCACTTTTGGTCTGTTAAATGTCAGTTTATTCAAAATAAAGCGTGTTCCATGACTGGATACTGAATGAGAATAGCAGTCACTTACATTCCTGTTAGCCAATCAAAGTGCAGGTTTTATTTAGGCATGTAGAGAAAGACTGATTCTGTTGGAATGGATTGCTGGTATTCAATAACAGAAAAAAGAAAAAGCGTTCAGCTTCTAATGAACGTCACTAAGACAGACGTGCGTCAGAGCGTGTCCAAATGAGGTCAAGATGAGACGAGACAGAGACCTCTCATTTATGGTCTCAAGACTGGACTCGAGACAGAAACTGGTCTCAAGTACTACAACATTACTTATCCTGTAAACTAAGGAAACTGGAAACAGAGCGTCATGTGGAACGTTTTAATGCCCACTGTTGTTTCAGTATAGGACTTTCACAATAGGGGTGTAACAATACATTACACTGCAAAATTGTCACAATGTGCAAGCTGGAGTTGGGCCATGCTATTGCATCATATTTCCAACAACAGAGGGTACGATCATACTTCATATGCTTTATACTCATAGCTTACCTTGATAAAGGATGCCTTTATTAGCTTCTGTTCTGCACTTGATTTTTTTTACTTTGTTTTTTTAACTTAAGACAGCACTAATTCAACAGCCGTACTGAACAGTATGCAAAAACAGTATCTGAGAACGGGTAGTGTATCCGAATAGATAGTATGCGTAAAACAGTAGGCGAAAAGTCCTCGGATGACGTACTCTTTCAGAATGCAATCAATACACACCATCCTATCCCATGATTCAAGCTCTGAGCATACTACAGAAAGAGCATACTGCAGCAGTGCATACTCGTTCTAATCTAGTACATACTCGGGAAGCTATGCCATTTCGTACATAGTTTTAAATACAGCATTTTGATGCTGTAACAAAATCTACATTTCTTTTAATCGCAGGGAACTAAAGCCTATTTTAGCATTAATGTTTTACACAAGGAAAGTACACTAATTATGAGTTCCTATTTTTCAGAACTGGTTATTTGAGATATGGTGAAACTACAATAGAGCATTTTGTTTATTATTTAAACAATTGTTTCAGGAAATGATTGTTAAATTTACATGTACAGAAAAATATGCATTGGTTTGCATTGTTTACACATCGTACGTGTTAGTGTAAGAAAATCGAATCGATAACTCTGTGCACTCTGCTTACGATTTGATTCACGATACAGAGTGTCACCCCAATTATAAAATGTTAAAAGTTCTCACAGAAGTTTGTTGTGTAATATGAAATGAGGACCCACAACTCTAAAGCTTACCGGCACTTGAGAGAGTAGATTTTGCCCACAAGTTTAACCAGGGGGGTGGAGGAAGGCTTTGGCACAAGGGCAGGAACAGTACTAGAGCGAGGGGTTTTTGGAGGACAGCTCTCCCTCTCCCCTCCATCAGCATGTGAGGGGTGTTTCAAGGGCCGTCGCTCTATGCCTAGAGAAAAGTAATATGTATTAACAAATGTTTTTAGCAGAACCATACCCTTGTCATTCTTGAGTCATATTCAGTTTGATTTTAATCTAGTTGTTTCCTCCTCCACTGAAGAGCATGAAGACATTGTGTAACTGTTACAGAGGAGTTTCGCAACAGAGCAATAAGTGAGCTGACTTCTTACCCCGTGGCACCCGGACGTTGAGTTCACTTCGTGCCACTTGTGCATGTGGAAGTGCACAGTTGGAGTGATGCACCCGACCCTGGGTGCTAATGCCATGGTGAACAGAGATGCTGCTTCCATTTTTAACTTCCACTGGCCGTGATGGTGAACCCCAGTATCTGTTCGTACTCTCACGTTCAACACTCCTCCCCTGGGACAGGGTCGGAGAGGCCCACTGGGATGCTGAATGCTTCTGAGTAGTCATGGACTTGGCTTCAGATACTGAAGAGTGAGACGAACTGTTCTTCTGCAAGACAAAATGTAGCAGGCAAACAATGTAAAAAGGAAAAAAAAAAAAAAGAAGAAATAAAACGATTTTTTCTAACTTACAATGGCAGTGATGAAAATGAGTAAATGATTAAAAACAATTTCCAATTTTTTGAACGGCCAACCCACATTAAAGCACTGGGGGAAAAAAATGCAATTTCTTACTTTTTTACTATTTATAGGTACTGTATGTGTTTAATTGAAATACAACACTTTTGTTTTAATTTAATTGGCTAATAATACAAATAAACTAGAGATGCACCGATTGCAATTTTCTTTAAAAGAAAATTTTAATTTTTTTTTTTAAAACATGTGACATGCTGGTGCAGATTGCAGATGATTTTTTTAATTTGTCCAACAATAATAAATGACAAGTGAAAGTATATTTTATAGTACACTTATTTTAGAATAAAACTTTAGCTAAATATACTGCTCACAAAAATTAGGGGATTCTTCAAAATGAAATATCTGATAATTAAATATTCCCCAATTCTTGTGAGCAGTGTAAATTAGCTTATGTTAGCTCATTTATATGTAAATACACTTAGATAACAAAGATGCAAACAAAGGAAAATACAAAGATATGAACAGTAAAAATTTAGCTTGTGATGGGGAACTTTCTGGTCACTTACCCGAAAAAAGTTAACGAGGAACCCCGTCTCATGTAGGAAGTATTAGCTCCAGATGGATTTGTACGTTTCAGACTGTACTTGTGCATCATTACTCTGGGTGTGTGATATGACAATATCTTATCGTAATCTCATTATTTAAGGTGTACAGAATATGTTAAGTATGGGATGATATACTGCTCAGAAATATGAATGAATTACTGAAATATCCCAGAATGTGTGTGAACAGTTTTTAAGAATCTTTCATTTTGTACCGATGCATTTTGTCTTATAAATCTTGTATCGTGAAATTGTCTTTAAATATTGTAACAGTCGATTCCAGTTAATTGGACCACCGGTTAATGGGACCAGCCGCTTATTCTGACCAAATCCTAAAGTACCGAATCAAATCCTATTATATACGTGTAATG
>JAVSBV010000065.1:3242786-3257296 GCA_033117975.1 Parotocinclus spilosoma
CCGGTCCGAAACCCAGTTTTTCCATCGCTAGAGTGGGGCCATTCAAAATGAATGGGGATATTTTTTAAAGAGTGATAAAAAGTGAACTGAGCTTCCAATCACTTTGGTGGAATAAAAAAAAAATTTAAAAATCAGATAATATATGTGTTGCTACAGCAACACACCTAACTACTAAGTCATTCAAAGGTGGAGGACTAGAAATGACAAAATGTAATGAGACATAAATCAGGCATGAGCTATAAAATGGCCACATCTCTTAAAATAACCATATCAACTGTTAGGGCAATAATGAAGAAATTTGAAGCAAACAAAGCTGTAATTATCCAACATAAAAGATGATGCAACTGCATTTTGCTCCCACACACACAACGGACGTGAATGGTTAGAGACGAAAATTCTTCATGGTTAAACATTTGCAGAAGATGGGAGTATCTGGGGGTCACCAAGTCTCTAAAGTCTCTAAATCTAAAACTGAACATGGGCATTAGGCCAACAAACTACTTAGAAGGTGTACCAGAAAATATATTCAATCAAATTCCATTTGATAGTGTATGGAATTTGCTGGGACTTTTAATAGACATGGATTCCATGGTTGGTTTAAAAAAAAAAAAAAAACATAACTTTTTGGCAACAGTAAAAGGTGGGTTGTTATAGTTCTACAGAAATGATGACGAAGTTGATATGGTTTCACTTTAAATGCCTCAGGATATAGCATCATAGACTCCATGATGTTTAAGGAACACAAAAATATTTCAGTGACAACAAAATTGATCTTCTGACTTGGGCTCTAATCTAAAATCCACTTCAGTCACATGGGGAGAGCCAAATGGAAGAGTACACAACAAAGGACCCTGGACCCTGGAGGATCTCGAGAGATTTAGTATTAAGGAGTGTCTCATTCTAGACACTTAATTCTTCAATCTCATTATCCATAATTAACAACAGTTGTTCTGTTGGCACAAGGTATTCAATGTTTCTAAACCTTTCCTTCGATTAAAAAAAATAATTATCTTATCATTTAAGTAGCGATGTTTACAGTGGTGCTCGAAAGTTTGAGAACTTTTTATAGTTCTGCATAAATATGAGACACAAATATTATACTTGGCCAATTTGTTTATCCAATATTACATATTTGGGAGTGGCAAAAGTATGTAAACCTTTGCTTTCAATATCTGGTGTGTTTTGGACAGCAGTGGTAACCTCGCCATGCACACCTTTGTTGTTCTTCTGATTGAGGACTCATGAACATTAACATTATTTTATGTGAGAAAAGTTTTACTTTGTTTAGATGTTACCCTGGGTGGTTTTGTAGACCATTGCACCCCTTGCTCCTGGTAAGAGGGTCTTGAATTTCCTCCCTTTGTACACAATCTGCCTCACTGTTCATTGTTCGAGATTCTTTAGAGATGGCTCTGAAACTTTTTCAGCTTGATTATCATTCATGTTTTTAGAATCACTTTTACAGAAACCTCCTGTTTGTGTCATAACACACTTTCACAAATGTGTGGTATAAAGATCAAACTATAGAGCTCACAAAAATGAGGGGATATTTCATTTTGAAATATTAGCTTCTGCTAATCTACTTCTATGACTTGTGTGAAAATCTGACAGAGCTCAAAGTTACACTTCTACTTGTACTTCTAGAAATGTTTAAACTTTTAAGCACCACTGTAAAGCCAATTAACCACAACGCTTTAATCGCTCTAACAAATGTGCCAATCATTCTGAAGTTAACATGATCTGTTACATCTAACTTCATCTCACCCATCTTGCTCCTGTCCACAGGTGGGACTTCCTGGACTCTCAGCAGCAAGGCCATGAGGATTAGAATACTGTTGAAGCTCCTCTTCTGGAACGTACAAATGGGAAAACAAAATTAAATAACAAAAGCCTTAATGCAGAAGACTGTTAAAACTAAATACAGTATAACAAACTCAACATAAGGTCCAGACCAGTGGTGCGATCTGGTCACAAGTACAGAAGATACTAGACTTAGCTTTGCCCTCACTCAACAAACAAAACACCCCAACAACCAAAACATTTCAATGTTTGACCTAAAGTACAGTTCTTATCTGCTCTACAAGAGATGCCAAACATCTGTACACAACTTTAGACGCATTTTCTCGGGTTACAAATCACCATAGATGTCCATCATATTTAGCTCGCTGAACAAAGTTGCTCTCCTCCTATCAATTATTCAATGTAATGGCCATGAGACTGACATTAGTGAAATATACTGCTCACAAAAAAAATAGAGCATATTATAAAATAAAATATCTCCCAATGAAGTATCCTCTATTTTTGTGAGCAGTGCATTTTAAGACTTTCTTTTCAACTTTCCAGCAGTTTAATGGAATGGGAGAGATTTCCAGAACTGCTCCCAGTTGGGTGTTAGAATTAAAACTTGGTCAAGTTAAAACAGTTAAACAAATTAAAACAGTTCTTTAATATCATTTATAAGTCATTTTATATTTTGTATATTTTGTAAATTTATTTTTTATATTCCATCGCGCACGTTTTTATTTCGGTTCTACAGTGTGTGCGATCGTTGGTGTGCACTTGGTCTGTACATTGATATGTATTTGAAAATGTTTAATCCAGGCTCAAGACTTATTTGTTTAGTCAAGCATACGGTCTGTAGTTCTGGTTCCAGTTTTAGTTCTTCATATGTTAATGGAAACAAAGATCATGTCTAATTCATTTCTTCTTTTTCGAGGTTCTTGCTCCAACGTTGACCCTGCTATGGGAGATGATATCAGATGGAACGATCAGCCATGCCAAAGATGCTCCCTTTCCTATCCTTTCATAGACTTAATACATTTCAATGTTTTATATGTAATATTAATTATGTTTATTACCCAACAGAGGAGTCTGGTTCCTCATAAGGTTTCTTCCTCTTAATCTCAGGGACTTTTTCCTTCCCACTGCCGCCATTTTCTTGCTCATTAGGGACAAATAGAATCCAATTTGTGACACTTGTTCACGCATCAAAGCGCTACACAAATAAAATTGAAAAGTTTGATGACTGTAAAGTGCAATTAGTGGGAGAGAAGCATAAATCCCTCTGTAGATGAAGAACCACTGTGTTGCCATTTCCTGGAGGGAGTGGCGTTTGAGCGTTTAGGTTCAGATGCAGTGTAGATGGTTTTCCTTTCAAAACACTTTATATTTACATTACAGTAGCATGATAAAATAACTATAAACATTATTTATATTTACATTGCAACCATGATAATGTGCAGCTTGCTTGTTTACTTAACACCACTTTTGGCATCAGTGGGTATTCGTGGCAGGAATCAGTTTACATGAACTCTAGCGAGTACCATAACGTCTGGTTAACGACCATTCCAGTTAACGACCGGTTTGACAGAATGTAACGTAGTCATTATACGGTGCATACCTGCACACCTTGTATTAAATTGAGACATTTGTGCAATGTATGCCAATCTGACCCTCCTCACTAGCCACATTATGCACACACAACGTAAAGTTAATGATTACCATCAAACGTCTCTCTCTCAGAGTCAGAGTCCCATGTTAAAGACGACGGGAAGGCTGAGGATCTTTGCTTTTTCTGGCTGTTCACACAGACTCCACCATCTCCATCGTCCCTCTCCAATCCGCCATCAGGGGACAATGCACCCTGTGTGCATGCATGTATTTAAGAGTTACTTATGCTGTAGAACACACCATAACGAGAAGGAATTTCCCAGTGGGTGAACGTATGGAGTCTATGTTAATGCAAAATCCTCCTAAATACTGTACATCTAAATGCAATTAAAAAAGGAAAAGAGGGACTGTACCACCTCTTACCATTAAACTATTGCTGGGAGGAGACGTAGATCCTGAGAGCCTCTGGATAGATGTCGATTCATGAGAGTCCATGCTGGCAAAGGGATCAGCTCCAGGCTCCATGATCCAGCGGTGAACCATGTAATCTGCTTACATGGCTTCCTCTTCCGGTCTGAACAGAGTCATGAATACAAGTAAATACAACAATATATACACTTACTGGCATATTTGTCCAACATAATCACCTTAGAACAGTATTAAGTAACAGCCTGGGTGGGGGGGACTGAACAGCCATTAATGTATCCATAATCATTGCTAAATCTGCTATGAACTGAACTCCTAACCAAAAGTCTGAGGTCACAAACAGCAGAAAATTTCTATTGTTTACTTTTCTCTAATTGTACTTTTAACTTTGTTTAAATGTTATTTTTTAATTTCATTTTATTACTAGCATTTTTTAATTCTGTAAAGCACTTTGAATTGCCTCGTGTATGAATGGTGCTATACAAATAAACTTGCCTTGCCTAATTTAATACAATATTTTCCATAGAGATTTACAGTAAGCTTTTTACCAGGGAGCACCGATGCACCGGACATGGAAATGAAAAAAATCCACCAACCTGTGAACTTTATTTCCACAGATTAGCCATGAATAAAAAAGAGGATAGAAAAAAAGGAAAATGTTCCTTCTAGTCAAGCCAGGGTGAGAAAACTAACTTTGCTCACTACACATGAGTAACAAAGGGAGATTAAGGGAACAGTTCCTGAGTAAAACTTTATTATAAGTACTTTATATGTATATCTATCTATCTATATCTATATAAATAAAAATAATCACAATTGTTCACTATAGAAGTTAATTAGCAACAAGCAAAACTTTTTTTCTTTTAAATTATTTTGTACCTATATTAGGTACATAATTTAATTTCAGGTTTTGGATTAAGACTTAAAAACAATAAAATATTACAAGAATTACGTTGAACCTGATGTTCTGGGTTTTAGGAGTTGGCCATGTATGCCATCACGTAAATATTATTTTCACATAATATATTGACTCTTGCTAGATTTACAGAAACATCACATCTCGCCAAAAAAGTATGATGTTCCATTAAAAATAAGCCTTAAAAAAGATAAAGTCTGATAAAACAGCAAAGAATTCAGACCTGTAGAACTCTGCGTATACATGTACGGGGTAGGGGGGATGTTGGGGTGGACAAACGGTGATACTAACTCAGTAGACTCATTAACCAGTTCTAGGGTTGCATTGTGGATTAGAAAGCGCCTTCCATAGGAAGGAGGCAGCAAGGGCACTCATTAGATATTGAAAGAGGCCCGATAAACATTCTGTAAAAGTGCTGGCACACTCAGCTCAAAATCTCGTCTTGCTCAAGCGCTCCTAATTAAATATTCCATCCGGGATTCTGTCGAACCCTGATACGATATGACCAGAACAACCATAAGAGTAAAGATGCATTCGCAAAAAAAGCTTGAACGTCACTGATGGTGTCACTGGTCTGCTATGAACTGAACTCGTATCCAAAAGATGACGCAAATACAAACAAATACAGTGAGGTACTAAAAGACTCAAGGCCATTACACAGTCAGTGATTTTTCATGTGATTTATACAGATGACAATCACAGGAGATTCATTTGAGCTTGACAGTATTTTCCACACCAAACATTCCGAACTGCAGAAATGCAACATTATTTCTTCACCCTCTATTGGAATTTTTGCAGACTGTCACCAAAGACAAAAAATAAAAACCCCGAGCAATCAAAAGCAGCTCCTGTATCAGTCTGTCTCTCTGCTAGCAGGATTTTCACACTTAAGACTGAGTAAAGATATTTTTCTCCTCACATTCTTTTGTTCTCTTTTGTTCCCTCTCCTCGTCTGAACCACAAAGTCATATTACTTGCTTAGAAAATGTTCAGGTTTGGGACAATGTTAGTAAAAAAAAAAAAGATACGGCTCACAGAAATGAGAGGATATTTCAAAATGATTAGGAAGCGATTAAAAAAAAGATAGTTTGATTTGAATTAATTTAACAAGATCATCAGGAATACAACAGAACAGAAGTATGTGGTATGGGACTGCGGTAGCCTAACAGTTAAGGTACTGGACTTTGGACCTGGTTAGATCTGGATGGATCTGATGGTCCAGGGTTCAAATCCCATCTCTGCCAAGCTACCACAGTTGGGTCCCTGAGCAAGGCCCTTAACCCACAATTGTTTGGATTGTAAGACTGTATCAGTTGTAAGTCGCTCTGGATAAGGGCGTCTGCTAAATGCCTTAAATGTAAATGTTAAACTGGACGAGAGTGCCCCCACGTCGACTGTTCAGCAGTGTATGATCGCCCAAGACTGCAAAAACACCTTGACAGGGATGGGGCATGAACAGGACCAGTTCCGAGGATCGTCTTTATTTCATTGCAGACAGTATGAACCCGAGATATATCATGTTTTGTCTAATCAACTTTATTTCACTTGTAACAAAAATCCATTCCTGCATTTCAGGCCTGCAACACATTTCCAAAAAAGTTGGGAATTGGGCACGTAAAGCGCTAGTAATGCTGCAAACAAAAACTAAGTAATGTCATAATTTAAAACAGGTGATTGAAGTCATGATTCAGTACAAAAGCAGCGTCCAGGAAAGGCGGAGTCTGATGAGTAAAGATGGGCAAAAGGTCTCCAGTTTGTCCAAAAAAAAAAAGAAAAACGCATAAGAAAATGACTGAAATGTATCAAATCAATTATCCTCAAACACAGATTGGAGGGGATTTGCATATTGTTCCCTTTACAGTGCTTAATATCATTAAACAGTTTAAGAAATCTGGAGGAATTTCAGTGTGTAAAGGCAAAGCTTCGTCAAGCACTACAATGCAGAGTTACATTCAAATATGCCACTTAAAACGTTACTGTGCCAAACAGAAACCTCGTGGTAACCATGTCCAAAAACGGCATCAATTTCTCTGAGCTCAGGGGCATCCAGGATGAAACATCACACAGTGGAAACCTGTATTGTGGTGGGATTAATCAGTATTTCAGACCTTTATTGAAAAAAATGGACTGTCATGGTATGGAGCTGTTGGCATTCACTTAAACTTCATTTACACTTCTGTGATGGCAGCGTTAATGCGGAAAAGCACACCGAGATCTTAGAGCACCTAAAGCTGTCCTCAAGACTTCAGCTTTCCGAGGGGCGTCCATGCATTTTTTAACAAGACAATGCAAAACCACATGCTGCCCAAATTACAAAGTCGTTGGCTGCAGAATAACAGGGTACGGGTACAGGCCTGGCCTTCCTGCACTCCTGACCCGACCCCGTATAAAGAATGTGTGGAGAAATTTGAAATGAAAAATGCGACAACAACTGTTGTACATCTTAAGACGTATTTGCAGTCAGAATGGAACAAAACACCTGAAGCACTAAATCGCTTGTTATCATTTGCGCCAGAACATCCTTAAAGGACGGTGAAAGGGAATGGCGACGTTACAAAATGGCAAATGCTTTACCGTCCCAACTTCTTTGCAATGTGTTGCAGGCTTGAAATGGGTGTTTATTAAAACATTAAATTAAGTTGAACAGTTGAAAATATTTCAAGTTTATACTATCTGCAATGCAGTAAATGTAATCACCGGTTTTTTTTTGTGTATGCATTTTCCATACTGCCCCAGGTTTTTCTGATTTGGGGTTGGACCAAAGAAGCACTACACAGTTAATGGCTGTAACCAATCAGATACAGTCCATTTATATGTACATTTACAGCATTTAGCAGACGCCCTTATCCAGAGTGACTTACAACGTCTTACAATTCAAGCAATTGTGGGTTAAGGGCCTTGCTTAAAGACCCAACTGTGGAAGCTTAGCAGAGGTGGGATTTGAACCCAGGACCTTCAGTCCAGAGTCCTTAACCGTTAGGCTACCACAGTCCACCAGCTGTTTTCCACTTGTTAGTCAATTGAAAGAAACTACCATATGACCAGTGCTGACCGTATTAGTAGCTTTGTCAGGCAGCACAACAAAGTTACTTTAGGTGGTTACTAATGGAAAGTGGGTCTAACAAAATGTCCTGTTACAGTGTGCACTCCTTTCAAAACCCATTGTTGTGTTAAAATGGGTCCAGAAAACAAATTAAACCTGATCAGAAGTGGTATTTAGCTGGGTGATTATATACAGAAACAGGTGGGTTAGTGTTTAATATCCAAGTCTACCAAACAGTCCATAAGTACGTGAACCTGTAAACTGTAAGAAACGGCTCATGTCTAGCCCTCATAACACCAGTTAGTAGTAATAGTAGTAATAGTATTGCAGTACTAATAATAAGCCAAAAACTTCTAAAGACATTATTAGGTCAACTGGTCTCTCTAAAGTGTTGCAGTTGAGTACTAATAAATGCTCTGCACACTAACAAAGGCAGGTTTATTTAACAAAGCAGCACAGAGGTGCGTTTATAACAGACTGCTGTACCAACCACTGGTTCACCAAGCAAAATATACATGGTGGTCAGTGGTCGACCGGCATCAGTACTGACAGACAACGCACCTAATGGGAGATAAGAGAAAGTATGTGATCCCCAATACCATAAACAAACAAAACGTATCCATTTAAGACCAGCTACTATTGATAACTATTAACAAAACAATACACATTCTATCTGTTCTGTACACTTACAAGTTTGTGTGTCTAATACCGCACCGTTTAACGACCATCCGATCCACGACTGCGGTCTCAACAATTACAGTATATTACATTATACTATATATAACTGAAAAGAGGTCTTTCTATTTTTATATTAAATATAGTCCTTATGTTTCCATTACCTTATGTTCAGTCTCTGTCCTGTTTCACAGACCGTAACAAGGCCGTTAAATGGCGCGCACACACACACACACACACACACACACCTGTATAGTGGCCTGTACCTGTATATTAAGAACCCCCCCCCTTCGAAATGATAGTGGTCTACACTGGCCTTATTGTGGACCGTTTGTATTGACTGACAGAGTTAAAAGGTGATGGTTTATACACAGCAACAGATGGTAAGTGTAGCCAATGGACTGTGTGTGTGTGTGTGTGTGTGTGTACCTGTTAACTGTAATACATTTGGCAACCTTGTACCGTCTTTGTAACACAAGTGGAATGTGGATAAATTGCATGTTTAGGATTAGACAGAGTAAAACGGACGTAGAAAAGGAAGCCTACTTAAACCACGTTAAAATGGTCATTCTAGGAAGTTTTATTTTTTGTAAACGCTGAAATTCCTCTGCTTGTTCGCCCCACCTGGCCGCTGCAGTCCGGGGCTGCCTGACCTATTTCAACATGTCTGGTTTGGGTAAATTTAGATCCGTCCTTGTCATGACGAATGTCGAGAAGAAACCGTTTTTCTGCTCAGCAGTGGCGGTGATGAGGAACGAAAACCACATAAAGCAGCTCAACACGACTGCTTTCATGTGCACGGAGTTATGGTGGCAGTGCAGGAACAAGAAGAACATCCTGGGAATGTTAAATACCGCTTTGGAGAAGCAGGGGGGAAAAAAAATCGTAGCCACTCACCGAGACGGCCTGCTCTCCGGACTCTCTACAGACCACCACACGCCGCTTCCTCCATACCGAGCTCGCTCACAAGAAGCTCCACACGGCCGCTTTAATGCACGGCTAAATGTCGGTCTGTTTGTTTTTGCAGGATGACTGGAAGCCCAGGAGCTGAGCTTTAGCGGTGCAGACGATCAGACTCCATATTGTTGCTCCGGAGGGACGCCACGGCTGCGCGGGTGACGTTAGCGGGGAGGAGAGGACTAGCTGCCATTAAAGCTGCTCTAAGCGATTTTTGAAAAGAATACTTTAACCTAATCTGCCTCCACACGCGCACACAGAGCTCTAAAACACACACCCTGAGATCGTAACATGTCTCTGTAACTATCCAGGACTCTGTAATAAGCTCTTAATAATATCAGCGTGGTCCTGCTGCATTAACCAATCAGGAAGCTTCCCTAACCCAGACTCCATTCCCCAGGAGAGATTCATGTTCAGGGGTGTTTCTAGACTACTTGCGGCGCAGGGCAAACACAGAATTTCGGGATGCCCAGCCGTACCTCTCTGCTCGAGAATCATTCTTAGTGGCAAAACTGGTAAACCCTAAGCTATTAAACACTGAATAAGCCTTTATTCTGCCATGGAAGCGAACAAATGGACGCCCTTATTTAGAGCGACTTTCAATTCATACAGTCTTGGCAGAGGTGGGATTTGAACCCTGGACCATCAGATCCAGAGTCCAGTACCTTAACCGCTAGGTTACCACAGTCCCTTTTTTTTACATTTATGTTATTTAGCAGACTTACCCAGAGCAACTTACAATGTATACAATCGTGCAATTCAAGCAATTGTGGGTTAAGGGCCTTGCTAAAGGGCCCAACTGTGGCAGAGATGGGATTTGAACCCTGGACCTTCTGGTCCATAGTCCAGTACCTTAACCGCTAGGCTACCACAGTCCCACAGTTAATTCATACAGAATAAATGAAGACCCCTAGAGAGGGAAAAAAAAAAACAAAAAAAAAAACATTGCAACAATCAGTGTGTAAGTAAATTGGTATGTCCGTTATACCATTAGATTGCCAGCAAAATTTGATAGATTTCAATGAAAACAAAAAGTAGGGAAGCACGGTGGCTCGGTGGGTAGCAGCCTGGGTCCTTTTTGGAGTCTGCGTGGGCTAGCTATAGGTACTTTGGTTTCCTCCCACAGTCCAATGAAATGCATGTTGGGTTGCAATTGGTGTCTATAAATTGGCCCTTAGTGTGTGACTGTGTGCGTGTGTGCCCTACCATGGATTGATGCCCCGTCTAGGGTGGTTCCTGCACTTGCAACCAGAATTGCTGGGTGGGCACCGGCTGGCCCGTGTCCCCATACAGATTAGATTATGGATGGATGGATGGATGGTTGTAGCTCAGGACTAAAGTACACCTTGCTAGTACCGGCTTTTGACTCCAGAACTGCCTTTATTCTTCTGGGCAATGATTCAACAAGGTGTTGGAAAAGTTCGTCAGAGATTCTGGACCATACTGACATGAAAGCATCACACAGTTGACTCAGATTTGCACAGCCATGATATGAATCTCCCGTTCCAACACATCTCAAAGCTGTATTCTCTATTGGACTGAGACCTGGTGAGAAGAAAACAGTTTGAGATGGTTTTGAGTTTTGTGACACAGAACTTTATCCTGCTTGAACCAGATATTGGAATAATCTACTGTGCTTATAAAGGGATGAACACTGAGCAACAATACTCAGGTAGGCTGTGGGGTTCAAACATTGTTCAGTTGGTATTAAGGGGCCCAAAGTGAGCCATGAAAATCCCCCACATCATTACACCACCAGCTGTTAAGTGTTAATACAAAGCAGGATGGATCATCTGAATGTCACAGTAGGTAACATTTTTCCAGTTCTTTATTCTACTTCTATCAGGAGTAGCCCCTGGTGCGATCTCCTACATTTACATTTCCAGCATTTAGAAGACGCCTTATGGTAACCCAGTGGTGGGTTAAGGGCCTTGCTCAAGGACCCAACTGTGGCAGCTTGGCAGAGGTGGGATTTGAACCCTAGACCTTCTGGTCCAGAGTCCTGTACCTTAACCACTAGGCTACCACAGTCCCACAGTCCTACAGTCCTACCTTTGTAGAGATGCTCTTCTGCATACCTTGGTTGGATCAAGTAATTATTTGAGTTATTCTTACCTTTCTATCAGCTTGAACCAGTTTGATCTCAGGTATTAATGAGGCATTTTCATCTAGAGATCTGCCCTCACTGGGTATTTTCTCTTTTTTGGCGCATCCTCTGTAAATCTTAGAGATGGGTGTGAGAACATCCCAGTTTCTGAAATAACACAGTAAGACAAACGAGTATTGAGTTCCTGTCATGACTGTGACCCATCTTATGGCCCATGTTAAACACTAACTTAATCTTATTTTGTACCGATCATTTACCTGAATGCTACATTACATTTACTTTGCATCATTAAACAAATGTCCATATCCAGTGCAGCATGAAAAGCTTAAATTAAACCTTCCATTGCTAAAAAAAAAATACTAAAATCGACTAAGCCCAATTGTGATACAGCACACTTTAGTATATTTGCAGCAGCACTAGTGTGTAAGATTATTTAAAGTTTCGCTAAGTATGCTTTAATTGTTAAACAAAAGGTATGAAATTCTCATTTCAATTGAGCTGCATGCCAGACCATCCATTTGGAGGATTCTGCCCTGGTCTCACACATACTCCATGCAACCTATTATCACTCCTCAACCCACATCATCCTCCTCCACCATCTTCCCTAACTGCTGAAAGCTTTGCCATCTTCTTTGATGATATGATAAACAAGATCTGCCATTCCTTCACATCTGCCACTATTCCCACTACAGAGCTGCAACCTCCCCACACCTTGACCTGCTTTTCTTCTCCTTTTGCAAATTCTAATCTACTTCTTTCATCCAGCAATCCTAACACGGGTCCATTGGATCCGACCTTCCTTCCTACAGAATAGCTTCAACTTTTTCTTACTGGTTTACTTACAACAACATTTCTATTCGTTTAAGGTCAGAACTTCATTTACTTTATTCTTCTTTAAATATTTTTGGTAGAATGACTTCTCACTTGCTTCATGACCCATATTCTCTTTAGATATGGTTCATGGACAGATGTCCTGATGTTCTTGATAGAATTTCCTAGTAGATTTCATAATTCATTATTACATTAAATGATATCGAGATGTCCTGGCACAGATGCAGCAAGACAAGGAACAAAACCATAATGTAACAATCTGACCAAACTCAGTAGTTACTAAAGAAATGTGGACACTAATTTGGTGAGAAAACAGGTGTCAGAATAACACAGAGTTTGCACAGGTTATGTTTTACTTACTTTTCCCAAAACAGACAAAAAAACAAACAGCATCAACCAAGCTTAAATAAATATATTTAGCAAAAAAATCTGTTTAGTATAAGACCTGCTGCAGAAGTCCATTAGGTAAGATACAGTTAATAAAGTCCATTAATTGTCTCTATTAAATACGAAACAAAACAAAACAAAAAAAATGCAAAAAATGTCAAACCACCACCATAATCCAAACAAACAATGTCCCAAAGTAGTCAAAATCAAAAATCCAAACAGGGCCCAGCAGGAAAAAAGTAATAATAACCCCAAAACAAAAATGAGCTCACTCAGTTCCTTGAGGGATCTCCATAGTTGAAAGGGGATCCAATCTTCAAGGACAAAGATGAGTAGAAAAAGGAGTCGTACCAGTTTGCTAGGGCTTGAACAGCAAAAGCCTAGGTTTGTCTTTCCCAAACTCAATGGCTGCCACACTTTTCTTTCCTGTTCCCAAAACAGAGTTTACATTCAAAATAAGAGTCCATTCCCCGCTTGGAATGCACAGGAAACTTCAAACAAAACATCAAAACAAAAATATACAGAAAACAAAACTAAACATCATGAAAACCCCATAAATAGGACGAGGTCACGACTCATATTAGAACATCCCAGTGAGAAGTCAAAGGAAATGAATCACTTTCATTTCTGTGAGGTAACCTAAATAGCACCATCTAAAACCTATTAGTGTTAATCATTAAACCTAGGTATTCCACAGGTCCCCTTATGTGGTGGTGTCACAACTACACTACCACCACCGTGTTGCACAGATGGAGTAAAGTCCTTATGCTGGAGCACGGTGCTTTTCCGTTAACCAGGCATAATGCTTCTGGTGCTATGCCGGTCTTAATTGTTTACAAAATGTTTTCCAATAACCTTCTGGATTGACTGTGTGCGGCTTAATGTGCAGCAGTGTTCTGTTTGGGGACTCGTGGCTTTTTCGTTACAACCCTGCCTTGCACGCCTTTGTGTCCTCCTGATGCTGGAGTCAGATATTATCATTATCCAATCTAAATGAAGTCATTCATTTCTTAGGAGTTACCCTGGGTTCCTTAGTGAGCCACATCTTGCTCTTGAAGTGATCATTAATGGTTGACAGGGTTCTAGTTTTCCTGAATATTCTCAATTTGTACACAATATGTTGCCTGTTTATAAGTGGGCGATGATGTCTTTAGAGGTGAATTTGTTATATTTTGACACCTAATGAGGATCAACAATTATTTTTTTGAAGTTCTTTGCTCATTAAAATCAGATGTACAGATCAGACTACAATAGATTGCTGTTTCTGTCATCCTATTGATTGAAAAAAACATGACTCATGACTTAATCAAGCTCTCTCATTAAGTGGAATAATTATATATATATATATATATATAAAATTATTCTTCCACTTAATACACAGCTGGTGCCCACTCGGCAACTCTGGGCGCAAGGGCAGAAACAACCTTAGACGGGGTGCCAGTCCATCATAGGGCACACACACACACACACACACACATACACACACATACATACATACACACACACACACATGCACTAAGGGCCACTTTAGAGACACCAATTACCCTAGCACACATGTCTTATGTCTTTGGATTGTGGGGGAAAGCCAGAAAGTACCCAAAGTAAACCCACGCAGAGACAAGGAGGACATGCAAAGGACCCAGGTCGCTCCACCCTGGGATTGAACCCGGGACCTTCTCGCCACTGTGCCACCCTTATATACATATATATATATATACACACACACACACACACACACACACACACACACACACACACACACACACACACACACACAC
>JAVSBV010000065.1:3325614-3369446 GCA_033117975.1 Parotocinclus spilosoma
TGGACTATGGACCAGAAGGTCCAGGGTTCAAATCCCACCTCTGCCACAGTTGGGTCCCTGAGCAAGGCCCTTAACCCCCAATTGCTTGAATTGTAAGACTGTATGACCTGTAAGTCGCTCTGGATAAGGGCGTCTGCTAAATGCCAAGATGCGGCAATGGGACCCTAGAGCTGCCTGTTGTGTATCCCAATAATGCACCAAATGCCATTTAAAATTGCTTTAATATTGCCAAACCGGGACATTAAAGAGCATTCATTAATGGCAGAACCTTTTTATTTATAATTATTAACACTATTATGTAAAATAGACTAAAATGGACCAAAAACAAAAGGTTAGATGCTGTCTGAGGTGAGTGCAGAAAATATTATAGAGATAGTATGGTGTAAAATCGATAAGGGGTGGTATGGTGGTACAGTGGTTAGCTCTGCGTGGAGTCTGCATGGCCTCCAAGTGCTTGCATGGATTTTCTATGGATACTCCAGCTTCCTCCCACATTCAAAATACATACTTGTTAGGTTAATTGGTGTTTCCCTTAATGCGGTAATGTGTGTATGAGTGTGTGCCCTACAGTGGACTGCCTTGAGCCCTGTGCTGCCGGCTAGGCATCGGCTCTCCTGCAACCCTGAGGATAAGTGGATAAGACAATGAATGAATGAAAAATTAATCAGAAAGACATATCGAACGCGTACTATCGCTTGGTACAGCAAGAGGACAAGATGAGAGACATTGGCTGGTTGAAACAAATTCCAGCTTTACTAATTCTGGCTTCCACTGTGCTATGCTTAAGCAAAACCCTCAAATCCTAAACTGTTCAGCTCAAATAATAGTTGTTTTGGACAAAGGAATCTACTAGATGCTCCATATGTAATGTCTGAAACTTTCAAACTTGACTGAACCATTGATACCAGGCAGGGTGGATCCACGCAGAACAGGCAACAGTCTTCCAATCTTATGTTCTAACAGGAGTGGTTCCTGGTGTGGTCTTCTGCTGCCGTAGCCCATCTGCTTCAAGGTTTGACATGTTGTGAATTCAGAGATGATCTTCTGCATACCTTGAGTGTAACCAGTGGATGTTTGAGTTCTTGTTCCCTTTCTATCGGCTCAAGACATTTGTGCTTAGAGAGCTGCCATATTTTCTCTTTTTTTCAGACCATTTTCTATAAATGCTAGAGATGACGGTGTGTGAAAATCCCACTAGACCAGCCCATCAAGCACCAAAAACAGTGCCAATTTCAAAGTCACTTCCGTAACGCACTGAGTCTCTGGCACGTGATTGGCTCATTAGATATTTGGGTTAACAAATAGCTGATTAAGGGAACATAATTGTGAGGTTGTTGGTAAGTGGTTTGCTTTACTGGTTGGTGAATTTACTGGTTTGTAAGCATCTGGAATGGGTAGATTGGGTAGCAAGTAGATTCCAATAAATGTCAATAATTTTAAAATGCACACGTTTTTGTAGAGGACTTTATTTATTTAATTCATCTGAATTACTTTAGGCAGGTTTATTTAAGAGAAAGTGCATTTACAGAGCAAGATAACAACAAACCTGGATAACACATAGTCTAGGATGCTAGTAATAGTATATTACCATCACATTTCAACATGATCTCAGACAATGCGTCAGCATATTGTCGTAAATACATACCTTGATTAGCAGACACACGCATGCTTGCGTTTCAATGTTTCATGCAGCAACTTTATTGCAAGCTTTACATTCATAACACCACAGTCAGCTATGGTAATATTTTTCTACAGTTACAACACAGTTTGGCTTAAGAAATAACATGAGCTGTGCTGTCTAGGCTAACCTCAAACAAATCACGAGCCGTTCCTCAGGAGTGATTGCCTCACAGCAGTGCATGTCCTGCCTTTGGCTCCTCAGAGCAACCTTTGCCAGCAAGTGGTCAAACAGCAGAACGGACAGCCTAAAATATTCCTTGAACAGCTGTTGTCTTGTCAGAGCCCTACGATGAGGCGGCAGAACTCCCCAAGCTCTTTTTTCAAGCTGAGAATATGAAAACTCATTTGCACCACCGTTTCCTCATTCTTACAGTAATATCTCTAGTCAAGGCTATGCTTATTGCTCCAAAATAGCCAAATTCTCGCAAACTGCAAATCCCTAGTGCTAGCACCGCTTTAGAATAGGCGATTTTGCCAGGAACCCAGTCCCAAGACACTCATGGAATCCTTACCCAACATTATTGGTGCTGTTATTAGGTTAAGAGGCAGCATTAGGGCAGAAATGGCTCAGAGTGAGAGACCTGAGGGAGGGGTGGTTAAAAGAGCTGAGTCTTCCAACAATTTGAGGATCGTTTGGGAATTTTAGTGTGACTAACGGCGGTCAGTTTAATCTACCCTCTCGGAACCTGGCGCAGAAGGCTGACTTTACTACATCTGAAAAGGGCGAAGAAAGTAACAAGAGTGAGGTCATATGGAGGAAATGGTGGTGCTTATGTTTCAGTCCAAAAGAATGTTCGTAAATGATATCTCCAAATCTGACCACTGCCGTTCACATGTGGCTGAGGTCTCTTTACCCTGCATTTCTCCGAAACTATACATTTCGCTCTGCCGCTAATGAATTTACACATTGTTTTCACAGTCTGCTTGATTTTTTTCGACATTTATGAATAAGATCATGAAGCTAAGCTACAACTGGGTCTGCTTTGTTGAAGGTGAAGCCAAAGGGGACCTGTCGGAAATCTTCCATAACGAACTGGGCTGTATGAGGTCTGGAGAATATAGTTTGAGTAAGCTGACAGGGATATGGCGCAGGATACAACACACTTTATTCTGAAATTGCTGTTTTGTGTTCGTTTTTTCATCTATTTTATAACTTGGCTTGCCGCAAATATGCTTTTTTTTGTGTTTATATAAGTCAGGTTGGAGTTATGCATTGGAAACAGACGTCAGATGTCATAACGGAATTAAAGGAACAGTTTTCGCTTTCGGCTGGCCTGTGCAATTAAGCCACAGTGGTTTTTAAGTATATTTAGCTTAAATGCTTCCACTTCACATACACATTGAGTTTGTACACGTTCTCATGGATACCTTTTTCGAAAATATTCAGTGGTCCCTCAGGGAAAAGGACTTTAATGGCTTAAACACACTCTCCTCGAGTATGTAGCCACAAATGACCAATTCTCAGGCTTATTGTACAAAGTGGACGTTTTCTTTGATACTCAAGAAAAACTGATAGGCTATTGTTGATTGTCAAACAGATCAAATTAAGGATTACAGAAGAAATCAGTTTAGGTAAAGTACAAAATTACAAGTCATTACAGTCAATCCAAACGCCTGCTAACCACATTCCACTATCAAAGCCTCTAACACATTGTAACAATTGGACATCCAAGAATTTCACATCAACTGTGAACATATTGGACATAGAGGGTGTTCTGAATGGCTCCTTTACTCTAATTACACTCCATCAGTATAGATCCTTAACTTTCTTTTCTTGCAAGGCTCAATTATGAAATAAAGCAACAGAAAACACATTGTAAAAGACCGAACGACAATTTACTCTTCATATTTACATACCATACATGGAAAGAAATATTTGTCAGTATATTTTTATAGGCTGATATGATGGACAATCAGCAAGAACATATGAGTACCATCTTGATCCAAATTGCTGGTATAGAGGATAAATTTACATGGACTTGCTGGAGAGGTTGTTTCAACCATGGCATTTGGAGCATGACCAACATGCTCGTATCCGAAACACAACATACGCTGCTATTTGCTGTTTTTAACAGGGATATTTTCTAGCCATATATTTTTTGACTGTTAATGAAAGTAGTTGGTTAGGCAACACATAAATGTATTGGTTATTGGGTGGTTCTATTTTGTAGATGTAGAACATTATGACTTAAGATTTTACCCAACTGATAACTGCACAATTTGCTTTGTCCTTCTCAGGAACAAGATGAAAACATAGACATAAAAAATATTAAATTTTTAAATATTTCTTGTTCAAATAAAGATTTTTAAAAAGATTTGATTTGATGTTGATTTTTAAAACAGGCTAAACTAGCACCACAAGCTATAATGCAGGGACTAACCTAAAGGCAGGGCAGCAATCCATCACATGGCACAGGTGTTTTGCAGTGTGAGAGTTCCCAGAAAAACTCACAGTTCCCAAACTCCACACAGTCTGGGCTGGGAATTAAACAGGGAGAGTGCCAACAACTATGCCACTGTGCCACCCAGGTCAGAGTTGTAGATCTTAAATGTATATAACTGTAATGGCACAATAGTTGCACAGATTTCTAATGTTCTTATTTAGAAGTAGACAAATTCTTTTCTTAAGTAAAAGTACTACTAATCTTGTATTTAAAAAACCCCTTCAAACTTGCATGAAGGCACGGCGTGTGTTGTGAGCACCAAGTCTGGGTGCATGACCAGGTGGACACAGCATCATTGGGCGATTTTCGGCAATTGCATCCTCACCCCACTTTAAGTATGAACTTGGTATTCTGATTAGTGATTTTTCATTAGGGGACTGACAAGAATTGGCTAAAAAATAAGGAAAAATAAATAGGAAGATAAAATAGATTAATAAAAATTCATAAAATCTATAGTAATGAGTCTGTTTTGTAAATGTACTAAAATATTTGTAAGTAATAAGCATCAAGTAATAGAAATAACCAGGTAAAGTACAGATACCTAAGAAATACTAATAACATAACGCAATAACATAAAGACCAAAACAAATATTGTATTAAGTACACCTTTAAGTGCAGGATATAAAGTGCTTTGTCATGTCTGTCATGTAGGGATCGTGCTCAAAGAAATAACGACCACCAAAGTTAGCACAATTCCAATGTTTTTCAAGTTTATGCAATACCATTATTTTGATGAACAACTTTTTTCCTTTCTTCTAATGATATATAAATGCAGTAATAATGTTTAAGGACTGTTACCAGTGCCTACTCGATGTTTTATAGGGTATTATCCTTTGCGTAGAAGTAATTCTGAGAAATGAAAGCTGAGAACAAAACAGGGGAAAGGGGAGTAAAAGGAGGGTAAAAAAAGACAAGCTTCATGTGAAAACTACCCAATACATCAGCTCTTGGCTAGAAAAGTAACCAATCTGAGCAATCAGCTCCAAGAGCACTGTGTCTCCCAGTGCTCATACTTATTCCTCTTACATAATTCACATTTTGGCATCACCTCACTCCTCCTCCCAAGTGAGAGGGTGAAGGGGGGGGTCTATCTGCCATGCATCTCGACCGTGTAATCTGCTGCTGTTATTTTTACACCCAGGAGCTCCACAGGTCAGTAAATCAGCAGGCATAAGTCTCCAAAGCCTAAGCTGGTCCCTGTCCTTCATCAGAATGAATTTACTGCCCATATGGACTGGGTTTGGTGTGTTACCATATACTGGAAATGTGATGGGAGAGGGGAAAATATAAACGTTTCTGAGATGGGTGTCAAAGATGAATGCTAGAGGCAATGAATGGCTGTATTGTGTAGTAATTAAGATAATGACGATAGTTCTGAGAACCGTCCATAAAGATAATAAAATAATGATTAGTACCAAGTTGTTGCTTGCTTCTTGTGTGTTGGGCTGGCTGTGTTACATTTAGGTGACAGGTTTTGCATAACTCTTTTGGGAGGGTGATAGAGTGAAATAACCAGAAAAAAATATCAAAAACTAAATATAGAAGTGAAATTGCATTCAAATCCTTGGGTAAAACTAATCCTGTGTTCACAATTTTTTCTTTGTGTCAGCACTATACTTCAGCCACTCTGTTCACCGGACTTTACTACTGACTGTGGCTTCAGAAGTTTCACAAAAACAGCTGGTGCATGCCAATAGGCGTGTGTTATATGGTTATTTGTCAAAAGTTCAATAAACTAGTTTTGATCCCTATGACAGCAAAACTTCAACTTAACTAGTAATTAACATGGACTTGACAAATGAATATGGGTACACCTCCTTTTCAAGACTTACTTACTATTTTATTAAGTTACGAGATGTGGTGGTTTTTATTAGGACCCAGGTATGCGGGATAAGTATATCCCACAACGTATAATAATAATGGGGAAATAATATAGAACAACTGAAAAGGGATAAAGAGCAGAGCGTAAGACTTCTAACACAATAAAACCAAAATGATAAAGGGGCACGCCGAGGTTGCATCTCGAGTGGGAGCAACGCGCAAACTGGTCGCAAGAGGGCGTCAAAGCGCCAGTCGGGGCAGACATGCAGAAACCGGTGGTCAGACGCACGAACCGAATGGAGATGGAATAACGATGACCTGGCCCCAAACAGCACTAAAACCACACCTTTATAGGACGTGAAGCAGCTGTTTGGGATCATAACATAATTACGATAATGGATATAAGGCCACCCCGTCGATAACTCTGTAATGGCGACCGGCAAGGACGGCCGAACGCTCCGGGGGAAGGCAGGAACCCTAACAATATTAGTTGTACAATATTAGTTGCATGGTATATGTATGCTGTTTGGTATGCATGAATGAATAGGTAAAGAAACTAGCTTAACTATACAGCTCATAAATAGTTGGTAATTAAATAGTAATGAAATACTAATTAAATATCCCCTAATGAAATATCACTCATTTTTTTGTAAAGAGTGCATTACAATTCATTGGTTACTGGGTACTTGCTTTTCAACCAAATTTTAAAATGTTTGACTTTTGGTGGATTGGCAGCTTGAGACTGCCCCTAGGTGTGAACGAGTGGCCTGCGATGTACTGGCACCCTGTCCTGTTTTTCTGAGAAAGGCTCTGGACTTCCCGCAACTCTTAACAGGATAAAGCAATAACTAAATATTTGGGTTTATTTATTTATCCAGTTATTCCCCCAGCAGGGATGAATCCCAAATGACTCACTGTTCCAGATTCCATATGCTCCCTATATAACAGCGTCGTAGAACGTCCATAGTGACAGTGAGTACATGTATGTTATCTTTGTCCTGTTGCATTTAGCTGTCCTCAGAAAAACTCTGTCTGACATGGATGCTGTAAAAAAAAGAAAAAAAGATTGAGGCAATGGAGCTGTATGAGCCAAAGAGATTTTGCAAAAGAACCAAAGGCTGCCAGGTTCATTTCAGCCTGTGATGTCATAACATGGTCTTCCAGTCACTCTGTGTTTGATTCACCTTCTTAACATGCAATGTTCTGTAAATGGCACTTGTATTTTGCCAGCGCTTGACTAGCCAAGGGCATTGAGCCATGTTTATCAAACCTTGAGAGTAACAGGACCAATCAGTTTGTCTTCTGCCACGTTGGTCCCCCTTAACCCTTAAATGAGAGGGCCTAATTCAAGAACGTGTACCTATGTCACCCTCTGGAAAGTGTTAAGGCAAAGTGCTCAACTTTGTTACGTTAGCCACCAAGAAACTCTAGATATCTGGTCAAAGTTATCGCTCTGTTCCATTAGCATGGAATTGTCATTGGCAGAGGTTTGACAGGCTATAAGAAGATCCTCTTGTTTTCCGCTGTCATGTCTAGACAATGTCAATGCCCAAGCAGGGCTGGTATTGATTTTTTCAGCGATATATCAACTACTCATTAAAGCTCATGAGGGTATGAGGGTATTGTACTATTTGCTGAAGGAAATAAAAAAAGGGTTTCTGGAATGCTTTTGACTGGACCCACTCAGGCAGATTGGCAATTGAGCAGGACAGCGTTGGGGAGGAGAATGTCTTGTGTCTGCTCGTGACCTTTCATTTATGTTTGCGCCCATGTATGTGTGTGAGACTTGTCACAGTGGTTGTGATGAATGAGCAGGTTTCTAAACAGTCTGGAAGGAATTCTGCTTGTAAAAAGGCTGCTAGAATGGGAGGATGGCTCCATTCATCACAACATGGCTTGGCTGCAAGAAAGAAGATGAACAGAGCATACTACCTACATCACTCACCATCCTGCTTGTGTTTCTTATGCGTACAATACCTCAGAGTTGGCCGTAGCATGCTGGTAAAACATCCTACATGCTAGATTAAGTAAGTGGGTTATTGCATGTCACAGGACCTGAAGAAAGGAGGTTTCAAAACAACCAGGTAACCAGGCAGAACATTGGCTTTCTGCTGAACTGTCATGGAAGGGGATTCAACTTCCTATTCTGTTAACTAAGATTAGTTTCTTGCAAGCATCTGTACATGATTTAACAGTTTATATCAGGGCATGTGCTTAAGCAATTGTGCCTCTAGGTTAAAAAAACTGCCTCCAAATTAATATTTTCGTTCAACCTGACGTGTCAGTATTTAATTTTTCAACAATTTGCCTTTAAATGATTTGTAAGCTTCTTCAGTCTTAAGGCTGCTTTGCTTGCTCGCAGCTGGCTGTGGCCCAGGGTTGATTGTGATCTGCCAAAAATGCATCCCTGCAGGCTGAATGATGCTTTGCTTTGTGCTTGAGCAACGCAGATTTTTATATGCGTGGATTCCTGTTCTGTTTCGCTTCAAAATTCTTGTAATTTTGCAATAAAATTGGTGGTAAAAGCTTTCTCCGAGGGAAATTGAATTGGTTTTTGGTGGACTGAAGGAGGCTTCATGCACACTGCTGGTAAAAGGAATTCCCAATGATTTTCTTTCACATACGGCACATATTTGTTTCTTTCATGAATGTGCGAACCACAATATACACATTAGAGCACATTTTAATTCTGATCTGTGCCACTTTCACAAATGGCACTGTATTTGTACAGTCCTTGTTTTTGATATTTGGCAATGTGACTTTTAGGTATATATGATGACCATTTTCAGAACATCTCATTCGCAAAGCAGAACTTCATACAAGGGGCATGATAGGGGTACAAAAGACAAAATATGAACCGTAGAGTTGAAGAATTGACAGTGTTGTGACATAAATTATTGCTTTACTCACCAAACCTGGTGCTTACTACTTATTCTCTTTATCAGCTTGAACACCACATTCCCCACTTCTGTGAGAATTAAAGTGCTTCACTGCATGATCCACTTTGCAAAGTTCAGCAGCAAATGTGATCATTCAGCAGTGACCGAGTATGATGTTCCTGCCCTCTACAAGTATTGCATTTTTTTGTCTCTATCATGACATTCAGTAACACCCTTGTAGACTGCTAATGTCTACACCACATTGGCCTAGTGTACAAAAGGCATGAAATTAATCTTTTCTGCTCTATTTGAAATGAAAGAATGCTGTGCTGAGCACTAAGAACTGTAAGTTCTTTTTCTTTCTGCCATTTTCACAGTGTCCCTGAAGAAACTTGTTGACTAGAGTTTAGATTGTGGGGTGAACCTTCTGTGAGATAACCAAGAATGAAGTTTATCTACTTTGAAGCAAAAGGAGCTCTATCAGGATGACTGGCAACTGAAAAACTGGACTGTCCAACCTAAATTCAGATTTCTGGCCACCTATCCTTACATCAGCAGCTCCAGAGCAAAGCATGAATCACTCCCTCTTTTAAAAGTCCTGTCAGACTGGAGTTCATCTTCTGGAGTAGCTATTGTAGTCGGGAATGTGAAAATAATGAAACGCTTTGCAAAACTCATGGACACTCAAACAAACTACTCAATATATTTAGTGACATGACATCATTCACAAGTCTGGAAGAAATTCACTTGCGTTTGTAGTTTACGTTTTAAACATGGCATTAGACATAATAAATGTTGACTTCTGTGGGGGTGGGTGGTTTTGGCTGGTCAGTTTGAGGGATGACCTATTCAGACTAGTGTTGCATACCACATTAAAATGAAATTTAACCAAAACAAATATGAGCATTATATTGGATTCAGGTTTTTTGACCTACTACTAAACATAGCCTAACAGACTCTACCTGTCCACACCTGTCTTTAGCGTCCATCCACCAATGGAAAAAATCAGAGGCCGTATTTACAAAGATTCTTAGTACTAGGAGGAACTAAGAAAAATATTTCCCCTCTTATTGTTAGGAGTAGATAAAGATATACCTAGTAAAGATAAAAGTTATTCATAAATCACATTACCACGGCAGTAATCATACCTGAAAAGAGTAGAGCCACATTTTCTCCAGTTCATAGGCTAGTTAATAGATTAAGTACATTATAACAAATTACCAGCATTTTTAATACACTGCCAATAAAATAAAGCAAATAAACAAGTCTGTGATTAGTGTAAAATATGCAGAATGTCAATGTCATGCCTGTCAGTTTGAAGGTTTGTAAAAGGTTAAAAAAATAAAAGTAATTCCCTAATTAAGAGAGACAGGGAGAGTGAGAATGAGTGAGTTGGGTGACCAGTCACAGTCTTCAAAAGAATGCATCATACCTAGCAACTGAGGTCAACGCTGTCTCCTCATTAAGATCAAAGTTTTTGCCTTCTCCTTGCTCAGAGTTGCTCTGAGATCACTTCTGAATCATTCTTAAGCTAAACTTCTTAACTAGGAGCTCTCTAAGGACATTCTTAATACAGCCCCAGATGTTTTTGATGACTAGACCATTCTTTGTCTAGCAGTAACCCTGACATGATAGCGATATGGAACAAATGTGAGTGTGATACAGCTGTGCTGCTGTGGTTTTTTTAATAGAAACTCAATGTCATGTCAATGTGACATTGGTCTGGCAACCCAAAGATTCCAGCCAACAGTGTCTTGTGGTGAAAAACTGACACTGATGAAGGGCTAAATGACATGGTGCATGGAAAGAAGCTGTATTACAATACTCCTACAAGCCTCACCAACAAATTGAGCTTTGGATTTTTGTTTCTGTTTGTAGACTCTGCGCTTGAAAACGACACCATATGCGCTCATACTAAGCTACCAATTCACAGCCATGGCAGCCATGGTCCATAACCCAAAAAATCTGGGTTGTCAAATGGTGGTTTCTTTAAGTTGAGACACTTTGCTTAACAATAAATAATCTAGGTTATGTAGGATGATCTAAGGGTTCTCGAGAGGCCCACTCTCAGCCTTTTCCATCATAGCTAAAAGTTAGCTAGACATGTAATGCCATGGGGACAAAAATGTCACCAATTTAATGGAATGGCTCTTTTACGGTGCTTGTATTTCTCATGGACCACAGAGTAGTGTAAAAAGTAGAGTATGCAAAAGTCTGACCCGAAATTTCCCCTGTTGACTGAAGGTTTTATTGTAAGGGCATTGTACCCAACATTTTCTTTGGCGCTCGGATTTGAAGATCGACCACAAACAACCTCTTGCTGCCAGCCTCAGTGTTTCCTCAGCTGGAGGATAACCTCTGCTACCTTGTTCCCCCCTCCCCTTCTGTCTGCATGCTTACATCCCTCTACCTTTCCTCTCCTAATTTGTGACTTTCCCCTTATTTTTTCCTCTCCACATGTATCCGTAGTTCTACCTTCTTTCCCCCACCGTTGCCTTGCCATCTTTCCCAGCGTTCCTCTAATTTTCTTTCTTTCCCTTCAGGTTCTCTCAGGCCTGTGTGAAGTGTTCTCATCTTCTTCCTGCTTATCTTGGTGAGGTTCATGCTGAATTGCAAATAGAAAGTAAATACATTAATCAGCCAGTCTAATCAGGGTAATCAAGGAACCGAGTCAAGCAACATGCCTGTAATTTGCCTGTAATCAGTGTTTTATTAGAACGTTTCCATTCTGGGGGGAAGTTCATTTAAGAAAAAAAGGATCACCAAACATAATTGAAATTCTTTTATATTTGAACAGCAAAAGAAGTGAAAATAAAAGGATCCAGACAAAACATGAGGGGAACACTGCAAGGTTGGGCAGGAACTGCAATGCTTCTGGCTTTCGGGTCTGGATAGTTTCACAGAACATTCGAGCGTGTGCCAAAGACAAATCTACTCACACAGAAATATGGCCACACACTCAAGTCCCCGCTGTCTAAAACCGCCAGTAAAAATGCATGGAAAGATCTTAAAAGTATTTTTAACCAAGCATGCCTCCACAAGTCTCTTTTCCTTGTTGCACTGGCTGCATATTAAAGATAGGCTCAGCTTGAGGTAGACAAGGGGTCAGATACACTTAACCTTGACAAGTGTGATTTGTACAGCCCGCATATGCACAGCAGCTTTTCCACCCCACAGCCGTATACACACATCGTGCCAATAGCCTGTCACGATATCTTAACATAACGCACATGAAGTCTGTCATGACTACACAAACGAGAATGATAAAGGCAAGACGGTCAGCATTCTGTCAGAGCTTCTGCATCATGTTTTCTGGTTCGCATTGTGTCCTCAATACCAGAGATGATGCACAAAGTGAAACTAGATTTCGGACTAAATTAAAAAAGAAGCTCTGGAAAGTAAGTTCTAGATGTACCGTCTGACAGCTGTCACAACTGTTCTCATTTTAGAGATGAGTGTGCCGAGGTTACTTATCCTTGAAATGATTGATGGCTTGAAAGCTTACGGTAAAAGCAGCAGATGCTGGTCCAGCACCTTGGCACCACTTAGCCCTAAGCTTTCCCTGTCACTGATGTCCAGTTTCCTGTTGTAACACCTCACCAGCTCCTTTTTCAAAGCCATCATTATTGCTCGCTCTGTCATTCTCTCTCTCTCCCTCACCTTATGTCATCAGCTCTATGTGACCGGATGGGAAGGCAACAGCATTCGGTGATGATCGGTCTGCCGCTTTGAAGTGCCTTCTGAAGAATGGGTGAGGGGATGAAGGGGCGAAATGACTTGCCATAAAGAACAAAAGTGGCGCGAGTAAGAAGTAAGCTATTCATTCTGGTTGTGGTGCTGGTGCCGTTATGGGTCTCTGGGGAGATTCCGAGGACCCCGACATGCCCTTCAGAGGGAACAGATCATTGGGATCAGGACCCGGTCTAGCCAGAGGTGGAACTAATGGTCCCATGTGTGCAGACACTTCTGAAGACCAGATGGGGAATGGGAAAGGATGCAGAAACTTTCACACTGTGGCTTCTCTGACAAGAAAGAGACAGAGACAGTATAACATTTCCCTACATTTGTCACATGTTTTTCTCTTCTTAAGTGAACCCTTCTGCCCATCCCAACTTGCTGGGGAAGCAATAAGGACATTCCAGTCTACCTTTCATTTATATGGTATGTGACGTGAGCAATTCCAATAAATCCTGTTCAGGACAAAATATATCTGTTCCATATGATGTGCTTACACTTGTAAGAGTCACGTTCAGCTCTCGGTTCTCTGGCAGCACTATATTATTGATGCTACTCTGACCCTATGAAGCTAACATCTTATTCGGATTGCTTAATAATTACCATCGTTCTCTTTACTTATAAGAACATGTGGATTCTTAAATCATGTTATGGATTGTTGATAAAAAGCAACTGCTGTAAAAAATGCTTTTCCCACTGCAAACAAGTCAGGTTAAATACAATTCTGATATCACACAAGGTGATCCAGTGTGAAGGTCTTATGTTGAACTGAATTTGAGTTTTAGTTGACAGTGTCAATCAGAGTGCATGTGTTTTTGGCTGCCAGGCAAGACTATACATGGGAACTGCTTCTGCAAAGACATCCTCATGCTTTCCGTAAGTTTTGTTCCACTTTGTCTGATATTCTCTAAGAACACTTTGGGGCTTTGGTTTATTTCTTTCATACTTTATAGAAGCATTTTGCTTATGGCTAAAAGAAAAGGTTACACTGCATAAAAGGCCAAATCCAACTTCAGTAATCCAAGAAATATCTGGTGGTATTTAAGGGCAAGTTCAGTAATTATACTCTCTAAACTGACTGGATCTCCCTCCTTTCCTTTTTCTTTATAGATAGGATTAATGTGGCTTTGGAGACTGCAGACCACACCTTCAATTAATGACTGTGGTTTGAGAAGTGATTGAAAAAGAGCAGAAGCAGAAAAGGACTCGTAGAACTTGGGCTGTAACTCTGGACAGCTTCTGCTTTGCAGCTGAAAGCCAAACCTCCTTTGCTAAGGATGCAAAAGAGGAGTGAATGGGCATTTTTCCACTGTATATTCAAACCAGGAAGCAGCCCAAAAGGGATTCAATGGAATTTGGGGTTTTATTTTTCCACCAACTGAACAGACAACTGATTTCCTAGGCAACTGACCTCTCAACACCAGGGTACCTTTGTGCGTACAGTAACACAACATAAAGTTGTCAAATATATGTAAAAAATATTTGGATCCATCAACATTAGAAACACATTTTATTGATATATTTATAACTTCAGTACTTCTGAAAATGGCCAGCATAACCTTGCCGGCAGCCAACCTTTACAAAGTATATAATTCAAACACATCATGCTAATATTCAACTAATCTAATTAAATAAACATTTTGTTTGTAATGGTAACACAACACAAATTAGTGGTTCTGTTTTTTTTAGTAAAAGTAGTGTAGTGGTTGTCTACAAAGTAGTTTTCTAGTTGCAAGTCTATTCTGTGGGATTGTAGTAGCCTAGTGGTTAAGTTACTAGACTGTGGACCAGAAGGTCCAAGGTTCAAATCCCACCTCTGCCACAGTTGGGTCGCTAAGCAAGGCCCTTAACCCACAATTGCTTGGATTGTAAGACTGTATTGTATTACTGATTGTAAGTCGCTCTGGATAAGGGTGCCTGCCCAATAATGTAAAGTTAAATGTTCTGTAGATCAATGAAAAGGGACTCAGGCTACCTATAAACCTATGGGGAATTGAAGAAATGGATAATATTTCAAATAGGAGAAGGTTTTTCAGGTACGGTAGACTCCCAAATTCCGTTTCGGATAACTGCGTTATACGTAATTCATTTAGCCTATTTCTGGGACCTAGAGCCTGTTTGATTGGTTCCACAGTCAGAATTTCCACCCAAAAAGCAGGTCTTTTACACTTTTGGGATTTTGTAGCAGTTTGGGGTCAGTAGTTGGTTTATAATCTGTGGCTAAAAGCGTTTAATGCCTTGCTTATAACACTTGACACGCACAGACTTCTGGTACTTTAAACGAGTCAAAACCTAATGAATAAAGTAGTAGCTTTAACTGGCTAATAAATGAATCCCTGGAGGTCTGCTGTAGGGTTGAGCAAGAGGGAGAGAAAAGCTAAACGTGTGTTTTCTTAATAAAACACATTTCCTGCTGGGAGGCAACGGACAGTGGAAAGGGCCAAGGAGAAATATTCATAATGGCATCTGGTAAACGGAACTGGAATATTCCAGGCTTTCCAAGCAGACCCGGCTGAAAGGCAAGGCCAGTCCCATGGCACAGGCATGGAGATAGTGACGCCAGCCTTTTCCTATCTGCCAGCATTCATCAGGATCACTTCCTCCAGGTCAGCATTGGATCAAAGCAGGAGAGCCTTCACACTCTTCCTCTTGAAGCTCTTGAGAGCAGTGTCTCAGTCTCAATTGATGTCTCACCACTCCTCGCTCTCACCTTGTTCATCTCTGTCTCCTTTTTCTTTTGGAAAAAAAACAAGTATGCTCTCGGAAGAAGCCATTGAAATGATTGCCAAGTTAACTCAGCAAGTGCTGGGTCATCTGGTTCAGGGAACATGCGAGTGTGAGAGAGTGTGATAACATGGTGAGACTCGCAGCTCTGATATCTCAGTGTCACACAGACACACCCACTCAGGAAATAGGGGTCAGGGAGCAACACAAGTGAGTCCATTTGTGGAATTTTATTTAATGGGGTAAAGACCCAGTTAAACGATTCCATGCACAGGCAGTGTACCAGTTGGATGACAGGCTTGGGATGACTCTGCCTGTTTTTTTTCCATGTTCCACTAGGATGTGTTTTTCTCCAAAATATTTGAGTTTGGACGGGCCAAGCCATAATGCAATCAAGACACGACGTATCATAGAAAATGTTGTTTATGCCATTATCTAAGTACCCTATACATCTCTGAGGATCTGTTCTGATTTACAGATGAGTTCATCCTTTGGAATGCTATCAAACGAAGAAACTGGGCATGCGTTTTGGAAGTGTATTTCTACATTACTCCTCCGTGTACTTGCAAACCATGTATATGATTGGTTGCATGGGAGCAGTTGAGTCCTGTCACCCCTATTAAAGTGACATGACAGGGTCTTTCATGCTTTCATCAGCAATCTCTGCAAACCGTCTGCTGACAGTGCTGCTCACCACCCAAAGGGCTATGTGTTTACCCAAGCATGTCGCCTACCACAGTGAAACAAACCTCAGCCAACAACAACTGGAGACTATTATTGTACCTCTCATGCTCTTGCTTTCTCCCCTTTCTCCCCCTCGCTCGGGTCTTGTGTTACTTGTCCTCCTCCTCTTCTTGTCTTCATGTAGTCATGCGTGAAGGTACTGTAATGATAGGCATGTGGATGGGCGGCATGTCAGCTCTCCCGTCACGCAGTCAAAGCAGAAGCTTCCTGCCAAGTTCAGGGATGGAATCCATACGGGGCGGGGAGCTCTGGGTTAGGTTAAACAACAAGATCACACTTACTGTGGTAGCTGGAAGAGACTTGGATCTACGTGTGCAGCTTTTCCATGGATGGCCCATATGGAAAACAGAAACCAGGCGATTGAGCGATCAAGAAACATTTGCCTAACATTCTGTCAACAAGCAGAGCTGATTAGAGTTATGAATAATATCAGTTATGCTTTGTTATAGTACAAAGGAAGAATTGTAGTGACACAAATACACAGTGAGCCTATTGATTCTGAGAAACATTTACACGCACATTGTCCTACAATTAACAATGATTTGATTCCATAAATCTCCCAAAATTGTTCATGTCATTTCGCATGCGTATTCCTATTTGTGGAGAATCTTGCTCTTATTTGCCCACAGAGCATGTGGTTGTTAAGGAAATTGATATGTAAATGAAAGTGACATGAACCTTATTCAAGCTTATTCAAGGAGTATTCTCTCTTTGCACCCATTCCTCCCAAAAACACATACAGATACATGACCTGTATTTCTCTGTAAATTCACAGGCACATAAACATATTGGTTGATAGTGAAAATACTAGGAAATAAGGAAGGATTAGGAAAATAAAATATTAGCTGCTTATAAAAAATGACTCTGATTACATGTATTCATCATTTTCTAAATGAAGCAATTAGAGTGAATAAATAAATATACCATATGTTTACTAGCTAATGCTTTGTGAAACATTTACACAACTTTTAAGTTTGGATAGATTAAAACACTCAAGCTTGCTTAAAAATGATGCTTAAACCTTTGCTTACATCATATTTCATGGTGGCTGATTGGGTGGCACAGTATATATATATATATATATATATATATAAAACACATTATTATTTCCTATTGTAATTCTTAAGACTTCAGTACCCAGTGGTTATGTCTGGATTCTGGTATTTTTTTTGTTTTCAAATTGTAGGAACAAAATATTGCTGATTAAGTCCTGGTAAAGTACTAATTTGCCCCCAACACCAACATAAAACTCGGGTGATTTCATATTCAAACATTCATTCATTAATATTCTTATAAGCTTAATACTGGTCAGGGTCACAGGAAAGACAGTGTCTGGCCAGCACCATGAGGGCAGGGCAAGAACAATGCACATAACCCTGATCTGGAGATAATTGAGATATATAAGGCACAATATACAATATTATACAATATTGTGGTGCTACAATACTACTGTGGGGCCACAGGATTCTTCAGAAATACTCGAATTCCTTTAGAACTACATTACTGAAGTGACAACCTCTTACTGGTGACAATTCTATACGTTCACAGAACTCCACAAACTCCCTTCTAAATTATAGTATATTTGTCTAATGCAAGATGACATATGCCTAAGTGAAGCAGCATAATTAGGGCGGAAAATTTAAGGCGGGACTTACAGTAAGCACAGTAATTACGAAGTTGGGAATCAGGTTGGCTATGGACAGACCAACCACTGAGAGGTCACATATAGCCAATAGTGTGAGCAAGCCAGCTAAGGTTAACTCACTAGCCAAAACATCGAAGTTAATTATATCCCCAGAGTCTCAAACAATCACACCGTTTCCCAAACCACAAACTAGTCTATACACCGTTTTATTATCCATATATGTAAGTTATATCAGCGTGAAGGCAAATGTCATCATTACATCACTGGTATCAATACTATGTAGGTACACCCAGCCAGCAGCATGCGCATTAGCCAGTCGAAACCATCTGAGTAGTTTTTTTTCCTTTTAGACATAAATTATTGGGCTACTTCTCAAACCATATACTGGCACTAAGCCATCGGTATCCATATACTGTATGTATGTCAAAATATCATTAGTATCAAAACTGTTTAGACATGCTCTACATAATATGAATAATATAAAGTTTGGGTTACAGTAGTTGGGTTAGTTGTATTCCTGCTTTCGAATTGTTGTATGCTCAGTGATATCTAGGCTTGGGAACAGAATAATAAAAAACAGGGTATTGGTGTTATCGATCATGAGATCAAGGTTACCTGTTTCCAGCTTGCAAACATAATCAGCTGGCTTGCCTTGGCCAGCAGCAGATCCACACACAGCATCGTGGGTAAAATGAGGTTGTGCACAGTAAGAGGTCAGACCAGAGTGAAGCCACTCTACTAATATTGGCTGGCTGATTCATTCTCCTGGCAATGTGCTGTGTTCTGATTCGCCAGGACAAGCACAGTAACTGCAATGTTGGGGGTCAGGTTGGCGATGGATAGACCAACCAGTGAGGGATTACACATAGCAAACAGCATGACCTAGCCAGCCAAGGCTAACCTGCTAGCCAAAACACTGCAGATAATTATATCCCCTGAGCCTCGAATACTTGGGCTGCTTCCCAAATGGCGCACTAGTCTGTACACCACTGGAATCCATGTACATATATTAGGGCATCGCTGGTATCAATAGCATTCAGGGCTGCTATTTAGTGAATAATATGTGGTTTTGGATGCAGCCTGGAATCCTTTAATATGCATTGACTGGCTGTCACAATCGTGTTGGCTCAGTGATAACTGCTTGTTGGCACTGTGCTGTGTTTTGATTCACCAGGACAAGCACAGTAACTGCAAAGTTGGGAATCAGGATGGCGATGGATAGACCAACTGCGGAGAGATCATATATAGCCAGTAACATTAACGAGCCAGCTACGGTTAATTTGTTAGCCAAAACATCAGAGCAAATTATATCTGCTGACACGCTTGAAATACTTCCTAAACACACGTCCTTGGAAGTCACATACATATGTTAGTACAATATTGTTATCAAAAGTACTTATATTTAGGGGCATTAGGAATAAAAAATTGGCTTTGGCTGAGGGAGGGGAGACTGGGCGGGGAATATTTCTTTCAGCAATGTAACATTGACACATTCCAACCATTGTGATGAACTGGCACCCCAGGGTATGCTTTCGTCTATGAGCCATAGCCTCAGAACCCTCAACCAGGTGAAAGCAGTGGTAAAAGTATACAGATAGTCCCTGATTTCCAATGAGACGTAAACTTTAGTAAATTAGATAATTCACATAAATACATAATCAGCAGAAACCGTACCTTGAATTTAGATTTTTCCCTGGGCAAGCAATATGTAAAAAGATACTCTGCTTTGCTAAATGAGGAAATCAGCTGTACATGACGTAGGGAGTCACGGAGCGGGAGTGATGGAAAATGTGCTAAGGAAAAGCTGTGGTCGAGAGAATAATTATTTTGCTTTTCTCTTTATTCAATTACATATAAGCACACAGTCATGTTGTTTACAGCACTTAAACACTTTAAAATAAGCTGAATAGCCAAACTGTTGGTTAATATAGATGTTTTAGGCATGTTTAAGGAAGGCTACACTGATTGAATATTCTATATATTAAACTCCTTAGTTAACAATACAAAAACTTAAATGTATTATAATGCATTTGTTGCAATGTAACCCCAATGTAAAACAATAGGCCTTGTATTTAGTGAATTATATGTACACTCTAAACCAATAATCTTGCCCATGTCTTTTTCATGGATATTTTTGGCGAGAGTTTGGCAACTTGACGAGATTACAAAAAATAGACAAAATGGCATTTATACCTGATGCTGACATAATGTGTTTTACCGAGCAACCCACGTGATTGTGCAGTTACAGTTACAATATATATGTACAGTTTGGATTCATTCAAATTTGAGAAATAGTCCCTGATTGATGGTCGTTTCTGTGACGTGAACCGTGTAAAGTCCAATCTGCGATGAATAATGGCAAAGTCATTACAAGATAAGTCTGTTCACTTAACCAACATTTTGGTAACGCCATCAGGCAGTTACTTCCAGAGAAAAAAGACCTATAACTGAAAACACAACTGAAACTAAAAGAGAAATGAATGTTTTACAATCACTGGTATAATCTGACAAAAGTTATTGGACAAAATTTCTTGCATTGTTGGGTTTAAATAACACAATAAAATTATTCTAAGGTCACTATAATAAGGAAATAACCCTTCTTTAACATATTTGCTAATATGCCGATTGGTTCCTTCGAATGATGGGGCGGGGTTTCTCTACTAAAGTCCCATTCATATTTCAATCAGTGACCAGTCTCCTACTTATATAAGGTCCAGGTTCCAAATTAAAGTAAGATTAATGTGCCACCTTCTGGCAGTCTGAAACATGGCGGCTTAGTGAGGTAAAATGTAATTACAGGCAGAATACGTGTCACATATTAATTTTGCAGAAAGGCAAGGTTGGTGGCTTTACATGGTAAAATAAATTGATGGAAATCTGTCCTGCTGTTACAGCTAGTAAGAGATGAGGCTGATGAGATAACAAGGAACCGGCAGCTCCAGTGTCCCAATGCCCAGTCCCAATTCCAGTGCTGGCTGCTGGAATCATCAGGGTATTAGGGCCTGGGTTCAAATCCTATATGAGGTTTACAACACAGGATTCAGGTGGTGAGTCTTCAAAAACTTCAGCCACTTGAGGTGTACATACCAGGGCACTCTCAGTGCCAGTCCCAGACCTGGATAATTTGGGATGGTTGCTTTAGACAGAGCATCTGGCACAAAACCTATGCCAAATCAATTATGCAGATCAGATTCAGGATGGTCCGCTGTGATGACCCCGAAGGAGAGCAGCTGAAAGAGGAGAAATAACATGTGGTTAGTGTTGAAGCCTCAATTTTTTTCTTTCATATGCATTGACTCCTTGTCACAATTCAGTTTGAATTATAATAACTGAACATGAGGAAGGGATAATAAAGGTTAAATCTTTGTTTTATTAAAATGACATTTATATAAGGTTTGCAAAACACAAGACAGAATTGTAACTAACTTGCTAATATTATCCAGCCAGGACAAGTACTGTAACTGCAAAATCAAACCATATTCATATAAAATTAATATATTAGTGGAAGATCATTTTTAAGTAAGTATTGGTTATAATTGCAGATGAATCTCATGGCCACCATCAAACCAGATTAGTTTTCAGATTGCTTTTAAGGCTCAGATTGCTTTTAAGAAAAACTTCTGTCTATTCCAATTACGATGAAATCTGGCTTTCCTTCCAAGTTGTCCACAAGTACAAACCTAGCTGACAAACAAGTCCACTTACTCCTAGTAGCACCATCCTGGTCATGTACCAGTTGTAGCAGAAGGTGAAGAAAGCAGAATGAGTTTGAAAGATAAAGCGAATAAGTGATGTTGGAATGTGGGAAGCAGCAAAGCCCCTTTTGGCAGATTCAGGCCTTGTTTGCTCAGCAAACGCAGCCATCCACTGCGTGGCTGCTTTGGGGAAATGCCCATATTGTTGGGTTGGGGGACCCTGGTTACAGGGGAGCGAGGGGCCCCTGCTAGGCAGGTTTGGAGAAACAACAGGATGAAGGTCGGCTAATATTGTGGTTAATTCCACCTCCCAGTCTCCATGACTCCCAGCAGGGGTTTATTTGAAGATCCCAGACGTCAAAGTCACTGAACACTTTGTTGGGCCGATGAACACTACAAGTTGGTGCCAATCCTCAAGGAAATTAATGTATTCTGATTAAATGGGGCCGACAGGCATTGCTATACAGAAGGGTAAAAAAAATCCATCCTCACACCTCACTGTTGTATTTCGCTTTAGCAGTTGTTCAGTGCACTTTTATTTCCTGCCTGACTTTTTAAAATAAGACTCCAGCTATCACCCTAAATTAGAAAGTACAGCCACAAAGAAAGGTTCCAAGTGTACACCCATTCGGAACAGGAAAAAAAGGTTTACTTTCGTTATACAAACTTCTACAAAAAATCCCTGAAACCTGAAATATGGTCAGATAGTTCAGATGTGATTTGTATAACAACTTTCAGTTGCTTTGGTGTGTTTAGAAACTTTCCTGTAAATGCTGTAATCCATTTGGTTGAACTTCTTTTTATTATTTGTATCACAAATCATTTGACCCTGAACTGAAGACTGTATTTCAGAGCAAACTTGCTGGTTGACCAGCAGAGCACTTTTACACCTTTGAAGATTAAACTATGAACAAATTCTGTTGGCCATTGTTTACTTTCAGCTTCACAATATAAATAGCATTGAAATGACCCACGTATATGACCCACAAATCCCCTCTGATGAAGTGGATTAACCATTTATGGAGATGCTAATGAGAAAAAAAGAGAACCCAAGCTCGCATTCCTTTCTTAGTGCTGATCAGTCTCGGCCACTCTTACGCACATAAGAGATGTCTTTGTAACCTTGTCTCATGAGCAAGAAATGAGTGCCGAATGTGAGAAAGAAACACGGCAAATAAGTGACAGGATTAAAGGCAAAAAGGGCAGGGGGAGATGTGAAGTGTTAAATGTTCTGGGTTTTCTATAAGCACTTGCATACACCCTCTGAAGCTTAGTATGATGTAGACTCCATTACGGGATGTCTCTCAGGGAGCAATTTTCAAGAGGTTTTGGGACACTGTGAGAGTTGTGGGAGAAAAGATAAAGACAAGGTTGATCAATGGGGACGTTCTCAGGGCTGCGGGGAGCACATAATCCGTCAGGATTCATTTGGCTTCTGAACTACTGGCAACTAGAAAGTGAAATTCCCATTGATAACACAAGTAGTATTAGTAGAGGTAGATTAATAGGTGCTACAAATCCTAAACAAGTTTGCCTAAGTTGGTCTTGGATACTGTGGGGCTGACAACATCTGGCCTTCCCAAAATGTGGTAGCAGGTCCATTCATCTTCAGTAACTGCTTTTTCCCAGAGAGGGTTGCGGTAGGGCTTTATACACTCACTCACTCACACCTAAAGGGTCGTTTTAAATAGGTAATCCAGCTGCTGGCATGTACTTTGAAGGTGGGAAAAATCAGAAGACTCGTGGAAACTGACATGGATATGAAGAGAATGTACAAAACTCCACACAGGCAAAAAAAAAAAAAGGATGAACTCTGGGTCCCTTGAGTTTTGCTGCTCCAGCATTATTCACTGTGAACCCATGAGAGCACAGAAAAGATAGACAATCAGTGAATTACAGAAAGAGCTTAAGTACAGAGCAGTCTTTGTCAGGAAAAGTATTTAAGAGAACACTGAGATGATCTCACCAGAAGGACACAATTTAAAGGTGGTGCCTTTTCCAGTTGTGCGTTCGTAAGCAATTCGGAACTCTAAGCAATATAGGCAAATGGTCCACAACATTTCTCAAGGTGAAAAACATTTTTTCAATGTATATCGGGCAATAGAATGTATTTCAGTTGCACATTATGCGGTTGGAATGTGTCTCAAGCCAGAAGTTGTTTCACATGTTGGATTTAGACCTGTTTTTAAAGGTGTATTGGGTGCATTTACACCTGCACTGTTGTTTGGATTTAATCGCTATCGGGATCAGTGGCCATCTCAGCAACACACTCCAGGTTATATCTACACACAAGGCCATATCAGAACTAGTTATATACACAAAAGTCAATGCAAATTTTAGAGTAATCAGTTAACCTAACATGCATGTCTGTGGACTGTGGGAGGAAACCAGAGTACCTGAGGTAAACCCACACAGACACGGGGAGGACATACAGATTCCACACAGAAAGGACCCAAGCCACTCCAACCTGGGACTGAGCCCAGGACTTTCTTGCTTTCAAGCTTCATCCACCGAGCCACCGTGCCGCTTTGTTGTTTGGATAATCCCTATCCAGATATGATGCTGACACTCATGATGGATGCAATCAAATGTAATCAAAGTTAGTATGGAATGAATTTTGTACAATATGCACATTAGCAAATGGTTGGTCAACTTTGACAAAAAAAATGTCTGTACCGGATGTTGACTCCAGACATCTTTAAGATAAAATGTCAACAGTGAGTCAGGACATTTTGCCCAATATTTAACAGCAAAAGGGGATTCCCATACTAACACCCATGGTTTTGGATAAAGTTCTTGGGTTCACACAAACTTTGGACTATTTATTGTATATAATGACAGTCGTACTTCTAATGGAATTGCCCTTAATTAACCTCAAACCACACCTTAAGAACATTCTCTGAATGTGAGAATGTCAGATACATCCTATTGACATACCCATTAACAAGTGCCTTTTGACAAACCCCCAGGCTCGGGTGAGAAAACAACAAGCATGGCTGTTCTCATGAATATCAGCAGCTCCAAGGCAAACAAAATAACATCCAAGATGGCAGCAGTTTGATTTACAGAGGGTTAATACCGCAGATGTGGGGCCCGAGAGCCCGCGCTGCTGAAAAGGACTTCAATGCCACATTGCGATGACTGAGAGCGAGAACGACACCCCCTCAAAATACTATACACAATACCTAGCTTTGACTTTGCTCTGTCTCAACTGAATGGAAGTCATCAAATTAGCGCTGAATTCTAGACTTTAAGAAGTTAAATGAAGTCTCTCATGGAGTCACTTCCCACCAAGGCACCGGGTGAGAAAGCCAGAGAGGAGCTCTCAGGGAAAATTAACAGTCTTCTTGTGTAGCTCGAAAGAGGGGGGAGTGAGTGGAGTAGCTTTGAGAGGTTCTCAGTGAAGAACTTGAACAGGGGTCGCTAGGGTTCTTCTCACCAGAATCTCATCCCGGCTGCCAGTTGCAGCCAAGCCAAGGAACCCATCATGGGTCCCCATGGTGGTGTGATGCTCAAGTGGTGGTGCATTTTGTTCTTAAGGTGATGCACAGGGCTGAGAATGATCTCAATCTCTCCTAGCACAGACAGGCCATTGAGAAGGAAATTAAGACGAGAAGGGAAGACTGGCTGGAGATCGGGGCAAATAAGTGTGAAGGATTTTGCCCATGGCAACACCATACAATAAAAACCATGTTTGATGTATTGTTTTTTAATTTGTGACGGGTTGAATCATCGTCACTTTTTCTTACAGTAACACACAGCCAAAGACTTTGTTAGGAGTTGTCTGATGCCTTAAACCTGAAACACAATAGTGGGTTTGCTTTCCAAAATGGACTGTTGTGTGAATGTATATTAAGGGTGGGTCAACTCAAATCTCAATCTAGATTTGCCACTAGATGATATGTAAACAATAGCACTGCAAGTGTTGACTCATATATCATGACTTTAGTAAACACAATAAACTGACAAAATGTGTTAAATCTTTGTATGTAAAGGAAACCGTATGTAAAGGAAAAGTCTCTTTATAAACTGAAGACCTTTTGGACTTCAGCATTTTTGGTTTATTGTCCAGTCAATAATAACTGTATATGGGAAAACCCAAATATGAAATACAGTGTGTTACTGTACATGCATGTTTCAAAAGTGATTGCTTTCTACTTGAGAACATTTCTATCAGCTTAGTACATTTTTCAAAAACAAACTTATACTTTTCTTCTGGGAAATTACCCCCCCCCCACACACACACTTTATTATTTATTGCAATATAAACAATTTTATTTAATTCTTTTTTTTGTAGTGGAATTTTTTTTCCATACTAAAAGAGTGGTGAGAGAAGCTTCACATTCTCCTTGTTGCATTAAGAGGAAACAGATGGGAACAGACTGAGGCTGCTTCACATTCCTCACATTTCCTTACAATTACTGCTAAATAGTTAGCACTAATTAGTTCGCTACCAATGCTGTCAGTGCAAATTATGTATACTATTTAGAAAAAAGTGCAATTGTTTACCTTGACAGAAGATGGACCGAGAAATGACCCCTTTTAGCTACCCTTAGCTTGTCTCTTAGTTCTGAAATTACTTTAGCATTAAGTCCTTGTTTATATTTGATCACTTTTAGAGTAGTTCAGCCCAGACATCGCGGTCCTCAGATACAGAATTGAACTTGTCCTGGGGGATCCCCAGATGTTCCCAAGCCAAATGTAAGATATAATCCCTAGGTTCTGGGTCTGAGTCTGAGCTCCACTGGGATTCCACTTGCCATTCTTGGGAGAAACATCTGAGTTGGTTCCTCTCGGACTGCTCTGGCTCTATGGGCCACTCTGTCAGGAACAGTAAGCCCAGCACCATTGAACATAATATCTTAATGTCTGCACTTTTACCCAAGACCTTATCTTTTGATCACCTCTCAAACGTTTTCATGACCACAGTTGAGTAAAGGCATGCAGATGAACTGTTACACAGAGAGCTTTGTATGAGCTGACCCAATTCATTTGTCAATTCAAATGTCAGATGTATGACTGTATGATCTCAATCAAAGATAGCTTGTTCTCAAACATGCGTATTGTGTAATATGTCCACCCTATCTTAGGAAAATGTTACACCAATATTAACTTTGACTGTATTCTTGTGTACCTTGTACAATAACGTAAAAGCCTAATTTCATGTACCTATTCGACCCCAATCCCCTAAGATAGGATGGTACAGAAAATGCAAATATAAAGTGCAATCAGCCTTTTTTTATATTTATTTGGACTTTTATTTAATTGCAATATGAACCCAAGACATTTCTTGTTTTTTTTTTCTTTCTTTTTTTCTGGCCAACCTCACTTCCATTTGTTAACAACTAATATTCCTATATTTCAAGCCTGCAATTATCTTTTATAATTTTTTGTTCAGTTTTTGTTGACAAACTGTAGATTCTCTGCTTATCTTTCCTCCTCGGAGACTCAGCCTTTTGATTTTGTACCAAATCATGATTACAATCACCTGCTGACATAATCGCTTTGAAATCACATCATTTTTTTGTACCTCACTACTAGCCATAGACGTGTCTAGCCCCTTTTACGGTGGGTTTGAGCACTCCGGAAATAGTAAAAACGTTTAAACCAAACCATAAATATGTTGTATATGGTATGTTTTGTAGGTCTGAAATGCAAAAATGGTTGTTCATTAACCAATTACCAGAAAAAAACAGGAAATATCTTACAATTAAAAGTCAAACATATGTGAGGAACACTGCATTTATTTTTGTTAGCTGTTTCCATACTTCTTTTTGATTGGTCCTTTTTCCATCAGTGTCTAAAGAACGTCCTAAAAGAATCGCAAGCTGTATAATTGATGTTCAAGGCTTTAAGACGTGTAAGGGCATAAACTTAATCCTGACACTTAGATGTTGTTCCAAAGGTCTTGTGGCTCTCATAAAGATTTACTTGCTTTGATAACAGCATCTGTATGATTACCGTTACAGGATTACACAATTACAGTATTCAAAGGGACGCAGCTCTTGTTCCAAAGGTGCGGCAGATATAGATTTTTCGAGTAATAACGCTGGCATCCACACCTCACCTAAATCAGCACAAAGTGTCCTCAGGTCATGGTTTACAGAAAAAAAAAGCTGAGTTAGATTGAGATAGTGATGAGCTTAATGCCAATGTTCTGTGGTTGACATTAACAGTGCACTCACTTATCACAATTTACCTACATCTCCCAACATCCCCATGGTTTATGAACTATTCTGGATGCTCTCTTTTTATAGTGGTGGCTGGAGCCAAAGTAAATGATCATCCAGTGAAGTCTGATCTGCTTTGCCTTGTTACAAAAAAAACACCAAACCTGCTGTTTTTTTTAAATGACATTTACGGTTCACAGTCTCTTTGCCGTACCTTTAACAAGTCTCCCACTTGGCATTTGGAGTAGAGTTTAAATTGGCTCGAGTGCTGAATCTGGGGGTGTAAATAATTTCCTTTCGTTAGTTTTGAAGTAAATTCTGTTGTGTGCAGTGATGAGTGGATTTGGGACAGCAGAATGTTTTTTGGCAGGAAAAAGCTAAGTTTATGTATACTCTAAGTACATTCTTAGTAAAAAATAATAGTAGGTGGCCTAAATCAGTATTCAGTTTAGCTTGGACTGAAGCCATTACAAATAAGCCCAGAACACTTACCTATCAGTATTAGTTTACACTGACTGCTTACAGTCATCTCTCAGCATATCTTCAGGAACTGACCATGGGCATGTCATGGTTCATTAAAGCATAATTACACACATATTGTTCATAACTGCATCATATATTTGTGTGCTCCCTTCTCTTTATAGGATCTGGTAGTTGGTTGCCAAATACTAAATGTAGGAAATCTGGTTTTGGTGTCTGGAGTGGTGAAGCAGCTAACGTACTGGACAGTGGACAAGAAGGTCCAGGATTCCTCAGTGCTGCTTGGACCCTTGAGCAAGGCCCTTAAACCACATTTGCTTGTATTTTGCATTGTAAGATTGCATCAGTTGTAAGTCGATCTGGTTAAGTGTGTCTGCAAAATGGCCAAATGTAAATATTGTGTACACACACTGAGCACTTTATTAGGAACACCTGTCCAACTAAGTCTTTATGCAATTATCTAATCAGTCAAATTTGTGGCAGCAGTGCAATGCATAAAATTATACAGGCCAACAGCTTCAGGTAATGTTCACATCAACCATCAGAATAGGGGAAAATGTGACCTTAGTGATTTTGACCGTGACAAGATTGTTGATGCCAGATGGGCTGGTTTCAGTATTTCTATAACTGGAGCTCTCCTGGGATTTTGAATTCATGGACCCATCCCACCTTCCATCAATAGTCTAGGCTGGTGGAGGTAGTGAAATGGTGTGGGAATGTTTTCTTAGCACTATTGCCTCATACTTCCAGAGATCCATAGTTTGATTCTACTGCCTGTGTGATGTGTACATGTTCTTTCCATGGTCGCTTGGGTTATCGTTCATATTGCAGTGACATGGTGCTGTCCCTCAGAGTGAGTCCAGAGTATGGGTGACAGTTGGTTTCTGCCTTGCACCTTGTGCTGCTTGTTAGGTCTCATCTCCCCACAAGCCTCAGCAAGCATGAAACGAATGAATGGATGAATGACTATGGCCCTCTTATACCAATTATTTTTTACTTAGAAGCTACAGCCTATTTAAGTATTGTTGCTAACCCTGTGCGTCCAATCATGGCCACCACTGACCCATCTTCTAACAGCTACTTTCAGTATGATAAAATAATATCTCACAAAGTAAAGGTTATCTCAAACTTGAACCATTTAAACACGTAAACTTGAAAACAAATTTAGTATTACTACATTAGCCATTCCAGCCACCAGGACACTTTTGGGTACTGTTTTGTGGACCTGAAGGTCCAGTGTTGAAATCCCACCTCTGACAAGTTTCCACTGTTGGGTCCTTGAGCATAACCTTCAAACGACAATTGATTGGGTAAATAGGTCTGCTAAATTCTGTAAATATCAATGCAATATAAATATGGATCCGATAGAAAAATAGGTTGCAGCAAAGTGCATCTTAGGGAATTGTGCGACAAAACCGTGTTAAATCATGCAAAGCAATGTTTCCAACATCTTATGGAGCACATGTCATAAAGATCTGAGACTGGTTTGAGAACAAGGCATACCCTTTCCCAGTGTTAGTACAGCATTCCTAATGAAGTGCTCAGTGAGTGAATAAAAGGTCAGTTTGTGGGGTGTTTATTGAAAACCAATCTCCATTCTCTGTATCTGTATGTTCAGTATTTTAAACATCATCATTTTAAACAGCATCAATAAGAAAAACAAAGGCATGAAAATTGAGGTATCATTAAATATATTCATTTTATGAGAACCATTATATATATTAGTATGCATTACAAGACAAAACACAGCTTTGTTGCAAAGGATACAGCTAAATGTCATTTACAGGTGGACCTCAAACAATGGCTGGGTCCGCATTCAAAACCTGTTTGGCAGTATAACTCTTCAAATAGCTGGAGAATTAGTCAAAAATGTCCATGCTTGGTTATTTCTAAACAGGAAATTGTTTCGATGCACCCATTTATGAAAGTTCTGACTGACAGGAGGCATCTCGTTCTGAAAGAGTTTCAGAGTCTATAATTTGATAAGGACTGGAGTTTGAAGTGTGTATAAAAATATGTGTGTAGTATGAAAATAGTGAAGCCTGTGAATCCAAATCATTGTGTGTGTGTGTGTGTGTGTGTGTGTTTGAACTTGCTTATAGCCCAGATACTGTACAATTTCTCTATTTCATCAACTTGTAAACAAAATAGAACTAAAAAGAGCACTCTCATTTTTCAGCTGAAACATTAAGTCTATGACTCTAAACTCTGGTTAATAAAGTGAATACACTCTAGTTAATGTTACACAAACAGTAACTATACATCTATACAAATCAAAATATCAGGATCAATACCTTCCACAATGTACCAATAAATTTTAAGCCTATGCTTTATTACACAAGGCAAAAATGGATGAATGATGCACAATTTTAACACTGTATTGTATTTTCTTAAGACGTTCAAATCCATAACAACTATACAATCAGACCCAGGACAGAAAGGACTACATGACCTGGACTCTCGTACAAAATGTACAGGTTAAGACTGGTCACAGTTACATCTACGTAGCAGAAGCTTTTGGTGGTCACAGCTGCCTCTGCCACCTCATTTGGAGGAAATGAAATTGCCCTCATATTACAGTTCTTTATGAGATCAGATTTTGTAACTGTAATTAATTAGAAACTTACACTCCATTTTTTTGGGCTCCTCATGCCAAAAGAAGCATAATGAAGTGAGAACCTACATTTTCTGGCTTTCCGAACGTAGGTAAAGTTTAAACAGATGTCAAAATGCAAGTGTTCAGCATTCATGTTCTGTAATTCTCATATTCTGAAGTTGCGAAATAAACGCTCGTAAAGTGATGCGGCGTTCACACACACCCTCTTGTAACTTAAGGCCAAGTGTGTTATATAGTGTGTTTAAAATAAAAAGTAATAAAGTAAATCATTCACCTTAAATGAGTAGTGGTTCATGTCGATTTGGAAAGGTGCTATTGCTTTTCCGAGGCACAATTGCTCTACATACTCAAGAACAATGAGGTAATGTCCAAACGATGTACTTGAGATGTTTTGCTTGAGAAAGCATGTTAGTTTACTTCATTAGTTCACTTTCTGAACTTATCTGGGTAGTTTGATTCAACAAGTCAACAGCACTGACTTACAGTAACTGACTAGGTCACTTTAGTTTTAGCTCAGTAAGAAGAGCACCCGCTATGAGACTTACTATGGCCTGGGCAATAAACAGTAGCTAATTTTTAAATTCTGTAAAAAGGGATGATGCTTATAAAAAGAAAGCAAGAAATCACTCGTGGTGGAAAAATGACTTTACATACTGTGTACGTCACATCAGGTGCAAACTCTGCAAAATCCACAATACAAAAAAAAAAACCAAGTCTGAAAGGAAAATGAAAACCAAAAGACAACGGCGAAACTGAGATTCCTTCACAACAGTTCCTACCAAAGGCTAGCAATATCAGTCTGCTTAGCAGCACTCAGTCCATTCTTTCCTCTGTCTCTCTCTCTCTCTCTCTCATGATTCCTTCCTCTCCTGATAAATTCGCTCGGTGCTGACCGCTCTAGCACTTTCCCCTCTTGTCGCGCTGCTGGAATTTGCGAAGGCGACGCGCCCACAAATCCTTCCATGGGATAAGTAGGCTGGCCTTGTCGGCCACGACGCCGCTCTGGCTGCGCGAGTCCTCGTCGTCTGAGCCCAGCAACAGGTACTTCCGACCCGGCTTGATCTTGGGGCACTTGCAGGCCACGTCCTTGGCACGCACCCATAACAGCTGGTCTCCACGTCGTATGCGGTGCCCGCCCTGTTTGTAGACTGAGATGATGTTGATAGTGAACTTCCACCATTCACCTGCCTTGTCTCCCTTTAGCACATGGACTTGGACAGCTGCGAAGAGACAAAAAAATTCTAATGAGATTTGCTTAATTCATAATTCAATATGAATCGTGAAACAAGCTGTACGACTTGTACTTTTGCTGGACAATTCAGGTGAGATATTCACAAAATTTAGAAGACACTCATATCCAAAGTGACTTCCAGATGACGACTTGATCGAAGGTCCAAATGGAGCACGCCCGGCAAAGTCCGGATTTGAGCTCAAAACCTTATGATCAGCAGTCTAAAAAATTAACTACTGAGGCATCCATAAGTCAGGATATATATGGACACTCTTTGACACACACAAGTAAAACAAAGCATCAGATAGAAATGTCTGATTGTTGTAAACTCAGCATGTAGCTTTGTCTCGGGGAGACATGTCAATGAGAACAAGTGTTGTCTGATTAGACACTGGGTTTTGCCATTGACAGCCAGTCACCATCTCTTTTGTTTGCAGTTTTGTCACAAACAACAAACCTGAACTGCTATGTACTGGAACCACTTTGTCTTTAATGACAAATCCAGGTTCTGTGTGGGATCCGACAATGGCCAGGTTTGAGTATGGATGCCTTGGGGTGAGTGTTTCAATCCTGGCATTGCTGAATGGCACACTGCCCCAACTGCTGGTGTGATGATCTGGGGATCCCCTAGTAGTGATGCAAGGGCCACTAACAGATCAGCAATATGTGCAGGACATCCCATGGCCACATTTTTGCCTCTTGTGGCAGGGCTTTTAACTTTCAACAGGATAATGCCTGCCCACTCACAGCAAAGGTTTCCCAGGTATGTCTATGGCAGAATGTAACACTTGCTTGGATTACAGATTTATTGCCTTTGAGAATTTTTGGGACCAGTTAGAACACCTGCTTTGGCAAACTGAGTGTGCAGGGTCTACAGGCCAAGCTGTAACATCCGAGGTCAAATGTGCCCCAAGATACAACACAGAACTGCCTCCAATGCCCAATCGTATCTTAAAATGTATCCAGGCTAGAGGAGGCCCAGCAGGGTAACTAGAGCATCCCTTTAATTGTACAATTTTCCCCAATAAACGTATTCTTTCGCTTTAATATCATAATCACTTACATATATCATCATTATATATACACTTTCATTCGATTCTAACAACTTCTACAAGGTGAGTAATTTTTGTCAATTAATGTACTCTTTAAAGCTAATGTTTCATTCTTATTTATTGTGTTTTAACTTTTAAGTTGTGTTTCATTTCTGTAAAGCACTTTGAATTGCATATGAATGCTGCTATACAAATAAACTTGCCTTGCCTTGCCAATTTATCCATAATTACTTTATAGACTTTATCCACACTTTCTTTTGGTCCTCTCCTGGTGAGGATCACAGGTGGGGACTTCATGTACCTCTCCAGAAATACACAAAGGTGCAAGCATAAGTGATTCCAGGAGACTACAGCAGCCAATTGCAGAGCTACCGTGAGTTGCTGTTGCAGTGAAAGAGTGTGTGACAGCCAGACTGGCTAAAGGAACGTCACCTTTGTGAAAAGGTTGATATGGCAGTGACCACCTAAGTGCCGTATCCATGAATTATATAGTAGTTTGAATTTGTCAGGAGAATAGTTCCGAACAGAGCTCATGCTAAAACGAGTGTTTCACTGATACAGATGTTATTTTTCTACGTTTACGATTAACCAACCTTCCCATGCATTTTCCGTACTCTCGCAAGGGTTCTCTTTCGGAACCCCTCCCCTCCTTCTCTCCTCGCACCCTGACCCCTGACCCTCCCTTGTTGTCCGGGCTGCATGCTCCGTATTGCAGCAACAGTTGCCATAGCACTCGCAGCCAAAGATAATGTGTGCCCGCAGAGAGCACGCAAACGCCTCCTCCCCTTCCCAGCGGGACCTGCTGTAATGTTACGCTACAGCAAAGAGAGCCTTGGACAGGACTTTCCTCTATCGAGATTTATAATGACGAAGGGTGGAGGCATTACGTACCTGTTTCATTTTTGGTTCAAATTATATTTGCTTTTCTATTAGGTGAAGTATTAACACTTCAAAATGCCTTGGAGACAAAGCCGTTCAATGTTGGAAAAAAGCTCCAATAAAGATTCAATAAAGTAGGGAGTAGGTGAGCAAGAACTTCACAGCCACTGGTGTGAACATCTAACATCTAGGATATTTAGAAAGTCCAAGTGCACATTTTGTCCTGCAATGCTAAGCAGGCGTCACATCACTCCTCACACACTCTGACTTTCCGAGCTAATCTGTCCTCATGATGAAGTGGTTTCATGGGGAATGTTCCAGAAAAGCCCAGAGGGCCCAGAAGGGGCCAGGCTGAGAGTCCTTATTTCACAATTAGTGAAAATTGACCCTGGTTGGAGGTGAGAGCAGGTTTACTAGATTGAAATGTGGAAAGAAAGCAAATGCTAATAAACACAAACTCTCGCTTAAGGTGACCCACCAACTTTAAGCAAAGGTGAATCGTGTTTAAGAACGATGCCATTATGTCAGCACAACAGATTAAGTGCTTTATTTTCATGATCTTTTCATCCAGCGTTACACTTTTTAGTGACGGGGGCACGATTTGCCTTCATAACACAGTGGAATGTTCCGGCCTGGCAGCAGGAGGCCTGCTGTGAGCAAATTGCACCCAATTTGCGAGAAGAAAAGAGAAGTGTCGGCGTGAGGAGGGTGCACTCCCACGGGCTCGCCATTCATTCTCACTGGCTATCTGGGCTTAAGCCCACTCCTTCGGGCAAAGACAGAAAAAGATAAAAAAAAAAAACAGAGGAGTGTGGTGAAGTTTGTGGAAGCTCCTAAATAGGAGGTCAGTATTTATCTTCCCAGCCACAGAGAAGCTTCCAAAAGAAATGTGTTAAGGGTTCCGACTTCATCAGCTCAACAAGTCTGTGGTCTCCTAGCTCCCAGTTTAGAAGTGGTCTGACAAACCAATACAGGGCTCACCTGTGAGCTCACAGGCAAAAGAGATTTACAAATAACTACAGTGTGGGCACCAATACTCAGAATGCATCTATTTAAGATTTTTCTTACCTTCAGCAAAATGTTTTTCGTTACAAATACTGTATAATGACTCAAAACACACCTTTGCAGCAACTACCCTAAGGCCAAATAAGATCCATGAGAGCTGACTATCAAGGACTTTCCTCCACAGTCACCTGACCTAAAGCCCATTAAAGATTTATTGAAGGCAGAGAGAACCTAGTATTCAGTGACACGACAAAATTCCCTTTAAAATTGTGAAATCATGTGCTGAGATAAGACAGATATAAAAAACTCCTGTCCATACAGTTCGAGAGCATACTTTCAGTATTGGGAACATACCAACTACTTAAAAATACTTTAATATAATATATGTATATATATATATATAGAGAGAGATATATATATTTCAGACCCAAATTCACTCAAAGTGTTGTTGGTGATACAACTGGTAGTGAAGACAGTGTTTTAAAAAAATGCTAAATACAAGCATTTTCACAAGTGGTTTGAGACTTTTGGCCGCTACTGTTAACACACATTTTATAGTTTTATGCAGTGCAATCCTGGTCAGTTTTTTTTTTTAAGAAAAAAAATACAATTGGAAACCATTGCAGATGATACTCTAATGATTCTGTATAACTTCTGAATTCAACTGACATCGTAAACGTGTGGGAACACATTATACACTGCTCACAAAAATTAGCGGACATTCAAAAAGAAATATCCCATAATTAAATATCCCTTAATTTTTGTGTTAGTGTGTTTAAGTGTGACACCTACAAGGCTTGTGTAATGTATGTTTTGTTGAGAAAGTCGACAAAGTGTATGTAATTCCAATACTGTAGGCTGTTTTTTATGTGTTTTTTCGATTAGCTATTTCGATGACATCAGTCTATCATGATGTCGTGTATTTAAGATAATTTTGCCTCATGTATGACACGCCATCTGCAAGCTAAAACACTTCTTTCTTCATCTTTATATTCCAAAGGTTATACACTGTACCTTAAGAAATGAATACTTGGCCATTTAAAAAACTGAATGTCAGATAGCATTGTATATTTCAGAACATCTTCTTAAAGCTAGCCAAAGACACCATCATTGCAAGTGTGTCAATGTTGTGTGTGAGCTTTATTGTTGTATCTTGTAATAAAATGTTCTCTAGTTTTAGTGTTTGTTAGCTACAATCCCATAACTCCAGCCTTAATGTACAGTATTTCACAAAAGTGAGTACACCCCTCACATTTTTGTTATATCTTTTTTTGTTAGAGCTTTCCTGTGCACTGGCAGACTGACCCCCCACACCTTTCTGAGTGGAACATGTCCTGTTAAACCACTGTATGGTCTTGGCCACTCTGCTGCAGCTCGCCGTATGTACGTAGAGCAACAAATTTTTTTTTTAGATCCATAGAGAGTTCTTTGGCATGAGGTGCCATTTTTGGCATTAGGAGCCAGTGTCCAGTATGAGAGAGTGTGAGGTTTCACATATATATTAACATGTATATACATATACAGTACTGTGCAAAAGTATTAGGCCACCATTAGGTTTGTTGTAATGACCATAAATAACATATTTGACTATACTCAGAAATGTCTTACTTGGATTTGTCACCCTATAATGCTTCTTTTCACTGATTTACATCTCATATTACAGCAAATAAAGCAATTTTCATCCTGTTCCCTTTTTGAAAATGTGGCTTTTTGGCTGCTACCCATCCAAAAAGACCATTCCTGCCAGATGCTCGAATATAAGGGGAGGTCTAATTACTTGTCTGTAGAAGCTGATTTTTTGTCTTTCTATTTTAATACAAATGTGCTTATTTTCTGCCAGCATTCTTAGGAATTAAGAAATATTTTTATATGGCCATTATTATCATTCCCCAAAACAATAGTTTATCTAAACTAATGGTGACTTTTCACAGTACTGTATATTATGTTGGACTGTGGGGGCCTAACAGTTAAAGTATTGGACTATAGAACAGAAGGTCCAGAGTTTAAATCTCACCTCTGAAAAGCTATTGGGTCCTTGAGGAAGGTGTTTAACCTGCAATTGCTTGAATTGTAAGATTCTCTAAGCTGTCTAATTGATCACTTTGGATAAGTTAATCTGCTAACTCATGTAATGTAAAGTAAATTTTTGCATTTTGTCTCATATTTAAATTTCATATAAAATGTCAGTCCTGGCATTATTAACAACGTGCTTGTTAGCCATATTTGTGTACTGAGAATAACAGTGGACATATCGAACAAGTTCTGTACACAAAGTCCTTTGTTTTGCCTTTTTTAATTAATTCCCTGTGATGGGGAAATTACGGGACACCCATAGAACAGCCCTGGTAGGCGGGCTCTGAGCCAACAGATCAGCAGGAGAGCAGAGCGAGAGTCCCGCAGCGGTGCCAGATCCTCCCGCTAACTGCTGTTGTGTTTGGGCGGTGTGCTGGGCTGTGACCCACCAGCTCAACACAAGGCTGCCTAATCTAATTAGTGCGCCTGATTAGCGGTGTGAAGCTGCTTGCTGGGCCACCCTACGCCCAGACGCTTATTTCCACACTGACTGCTGGCCTCTCCACAAGTGTGTGTGGTGCAGCTCAGGACCCACATACTGACACCTGACACACAGGCTTTGATTCATTGTGTTTCTCTTTCGGTCTGCGACTAGAGACAGTGTATGTGAAAGCAACTCTTTGTACTTGCTGTCTCCGTAGAGACTGAGGACAATGGAGGATGAGCAGGGAATATTTTTTTTCGATCTCCATCATTGTCAGCAGAGGGCAGATTTAGGACCTGATGTTGGCCCGTGATGGAGCACTGAAACGGACTCAGTTCTGTTTGAACAGGGCCTTGGACAGACACACACACACACACAGACCTAAAGCCTGCGAGTGGGTAAAGGGACGTGACTCTCAAGATTAGATTGGGGCTTAGATTTTATTAGTTGAGAAAAGACTTTAGACATCAAAAGGAACAATGACGGCAGATGTAATTCTCAAGTCAAATGACAAATATCTTTGAATGCACTAAAGCAATATGACAACAGCTTTTTTTAGTTGTTTCAGATGGATCACATTTTCTTCTCGTTTTATTGCCTTATGAATGAGGAAAACAGAAGATATATTTCCACACTTATTTGGATGCGTTTAAAAGCACTCGTGACTATTTGTCCTCCGGGCTTTGATTGATGGATTGTGAAGCTTTGTGGGCGGCTGACAGCCCAGTATATGAATAGCATGGCCCATTTGCCGCATGTGATGCGTCTCAGAAATCACCCAGCCGCCCAGAATGCATGCTGAGGAGCCTTAATGTGCTGCGAACACATTTCCCTTTTGTCTCATTGCTTTGTGTTGGGTCCGAAACAACTTCTGGGAAAGCGCCAGGACTTTTATTCATGCGTGCTAATCGAGTAGAAGGAGGTGGATAAAAGTGAGACATTAATGAGGATCTGTTACAGCCCGAAATACAAGAGCTTTGATCTGTTTTTAATAGCGTAGTGAGGAAATTAATAACAACCAGTCATCCATTCCAGGCTTGGTATTAGGGACACTGTATCAGTGATTGATTGGTACATTGGTTCAGGCCAAGAAACTTTATGCACACACACAGAAGAATTTGTAACCAGAACCATATTGAGAGCTGATATGTGAAGACACCACATTGCTTTTCTCGTTTTCACGTTTGCTGTCTCAGTCCTTATCTCCTTACTCTCACTGTCTCGCCTTCTAAATATCCCCATGATAAACGAGAACAAACCCAAAATGTTCATATAAACAGGAGGTTAGACCAAAGAGACATATTTATTAAAAAGCTCTGGCACGTACGGACAATAAAACACATAGGCAACCATTGATCACTATATTCGTCTTTCTCCACCACCTCTTCTGTCTCGCTCTCCGAGTGCTCTTTCAGTAATCTAATATCTTTAATTTTCTGCTTAACAAAAAGGTTGGCAAGGAAACCAGAAGGTTGTTTGGGAAACCGGGACATACGAAGAGACAGCTGATTTTACAGGACTGATTATAATAATAAGAGGTAATGAAACATTAATATTGATATGGTGCTACTGATCCAGGGACAAGATGCACTCTGTTTGGCCTTACTTGCTGCTCTGCTCTGTCCTTCAAATATGTTCATGTGTGTTCTGTCTCTCTCCCTGACTTTCCTGGCAGCAGTTAATATCCTTCTGTCCAACCAGAGAGCAAAATGTTCTTTCTAGTCAAGAGAGGTAAGAATGAGATCAAGATGTTACACCCTGAAGTCAAATATCACGATCAAGTTCATCAGTCAGTTTCCTCCACTCTTTATACTATTTTAGGGATCATAAGCATTCATTGATCATTTACCACCATATTCAGTGAATTGTCCATTGTGAGCTCATTCTAACATTGAACAGTACCGACAGATCTGAATTATGCCTGAACCACAAGCGACTGCTTAAAGACTTCGTAGGAAGCCGGACTTCCCTTCGGTTTCATTAGAATGTGGTAATGAAATTTACCAAAGTGTGTGAATTTGTCATAAACAAATTGATTATATTTATATACAATGTATATATACAATGTATAGCCTACCTTAAATGTGTCACAAACTACAGTTTTATAATATATTATACTATTTTATTATAAAATGATGAAAAATGCAAGTATTTATTGAACAATGTGTTGAAAGTGAAAAACAATGTCCATCAATTGAGGGAAAGTATTGTAAAAATTCAAAATTCAGAATGCAGGATTCTTCTAAATGTGTATTTTTGTCTATTTCTGGATTCTAATAATGAAGTTGAAAATTTCATCAAACTGGGAGCACCAGTACTACTCACTGATCTTGTGAAATGCAATATTTTTTTTTTGGTATTTCTCGGACCCGCCGCAGCAATTTCAGGTTGAAATTCATAAAATAAATATATATATATATATATATATTATTTTGTATGTTTTTCTGCCCTCCGATGGAGAGCCAACCGTTTTCTTCTGTTCATTTTATTTTTTTCCAGATTCACTTTGATTTAATTGTAGGTTAATGTTAAATGTAAAGGTAAATGTATTTTTCTTTTCTTCCTCCTTTCTTGTATTGATTCCACACAGTCCCCGAGAAATTAAGTGCTTTGAAAAATAAAGATTTATTTTTATTTTTTCCCTCCCTCCTCAGTGTTCTTAAGTACGGGCATCCGAGGAACAAGCAATAGAAAAAGTCTGGCCTTATTCACTGAATCCAGTGTGTTTCCCGGAGCCTATGAATCCAACGTGTATGCTTTAAAAAGATGCTAATTACACATATGGCTTTGGAAACAGAATTCTGAGCCAGATCCGGATGCATGGGACTCATTGGTAGTCAACGGAGTATGGAAGGTGCAAACAAAGAAATCTCGAAAATCTTGTTTATTGGACAGTGCACTTTTGTGTTTGTCCCGCCCTCTTAAAGCGGACATCAGGAACATGACCAACTTCTCAAACTTTGAAAACCAGCCCTAATAAATTTTTACAATTTATTTACAATATGTAAAGTTTACTAACATAAGATACCAAGATGGATTATTATTTCAAACGAGTTTTTGCTAGGCTAATGCACCTAAATGCAGCTCCATTCAAACTCCAAAGGTTGACCAGTAAAATAAAGTAATAATTTGTGTTTCCCCTCTTTAAAACCACCAGCTGCCACTGGTCTGGATGTATACTTTATACAGACAGTGGTGTCTAAATTATTTGTGATTTACAGAGTGAACTTAAGTGCCTGTTAAATTTTCGTAGTAAATCTGTAGTTCTGTCGCTCTCTAGCATGGGGCATTCATTCTGTTGCACAGTTGATTGTTCAGTTATTAGAGCTTAGAAAATTAACAAACAAACAAACAAAGCCCAAAGTACTTAGTGCATTGACCCATTTGTATTCAGTTGTGTCTCAGCTATTTGTGATTCACAGTCAGAACAGAAGTTTTGCTTAATTGTGAACATGGTCCAAAGTTACCCTCTCTAAATAATTTAATAGTACATTTCACATCAAATCACTGTTAAATGCATAAAACGTTTAGTTCCATCTTTACAAATGTTGGTAATATTTTAATTGGACACCCTAGATAAGAGTTTCACTAACATATTCTTTATATTTACCAAAATTAACAGGCTGTCCTGAATTGTTTTTTTCTTCATGGCTTAGAGCTTAAAAGCACTTTTTTTTGGGCAGAAGCTACATCACTATTACTGGACAATGCAGGGTGCAGGCATAAACATGCCCTTCTCAGGATACCAGACCATTGCAGGGGCCGGGTAGGGCTGGCTGTTTCAGCACTAAGGTTGATGCCCGTGTCAGCCTCCCCTTTCAAAGACAGAAAATTTTGTCTGCATGTGAAACTCTGTAGGACTCAAATCTGGTTGATGTGCTTTCATTTTTTTCTGTATTATTGCTGTTACTATATGCTATAACTGCATGACATGCACAGATCATATTAAATTGCAATTTAAAATGAAGTGTTTTAAATGTTTATATAGTTTTTGAGGAAAATCTGGTCAAGAAGGGACTTTGGTCTACACATATCATTAAAAAAAAGGATGAAACGCAGAACCCAATTAAGTAATGTAATGTAATCCATTCTATTCAGTTTCACAGATATAAAAACTGGCCATCTCAGACCTAACTTGTCAAGTCGATGCAAATGGTATGCCATCTTAATTTTGAAGGTAGCATTATACTCTGATTACAGTAAAGCAATGGAATGAAAACAGCAGCACTGTATAACCGAGGTTGTTTTTTTCTGTTCTTTGAAGAGTGGTCTTAAATGTACGTCACATTTGTACCTGCGGTGCGGATCTAAAATATGGTTTTCCTAAAGTGAGGGTGTTTTTACAGACTAATAAATCCTGTAACCCCTATCAGTATATATATATGAGTGTCAAGAACTTGCCACAAGTCTGGGACTCCAACAGGAACCAGCTGTCCCCTTTGTCCTCTGCAGGCTGGGAGGATCAGAACGTCCAGAATTTGCTGGGCTTTGATGCTATAACTTATACCCAGAGCCCATGAATGAATAAGCAAGCACAAGAGCAGAGTATGGAGGGGGAAAGATGGATCAGATTTGATTGATCTGCAGTCAGTTTTAAGATTTCTGCCCAGCTGTTATCTCTGTGTGGCTTGTTGAATGACATTTTTCATATCCTGTTTGCCCCCAGTTGGTTTCCAATTCCTAATTGTCCTCTTAACAGTAACTGTTACACAGACAGCACAAACATTTATAAACATCTAAAACATCTGTACTGCTCACAAAAATTGCCAAAACGCTAAAATGTATTGTGTATTTCGATTTATTATTCATTTTCACACAGAACTATATCACACAAAATATATTTACAAAGAATCTAGACCTCTAAAGAGCAAGCCATTGAAAAATGGCAAGGGAAAATCTTTTTTACTTAACGCAGCATTGGTCTGCTCAGTTTAATCATATTGGATGGCCATATATGCGATGTTACAGACAGAATTACCTTGCAATGGGAAGAAGAGGTTTTTAAACATCTAACATTGGTGTTGAGAGGAAACGCAACCTAGCAGAAGCTCATTCTTTGAGAATTACATTACTGCCCAGATGCAAGAGCTTTTTAACTGAGGAAACAAGTTCAACTTCAATCACTGCTGTCCCTCTGATAAAATAATCCAATCCAAACAGGGCAGACATACAAATGATATGTTAGAGGAACCAGGTTCAAAAGAAAGCTAGGTGATACTGGATAAACTGCTCACAATCACATTAGACATAACATTGATGCCTCATGTTTTCAACTACAATGGCACCACAGTAACGCATGAATGCATCACATCCCCTCGTAAAATAGACACTATGGTAAAGACGGCTATTGTAAACTTTAACATGACGTAAGCCAGCACACATAAGTGGATACGAGATGATTGATAAATGATTTGGGTTATAACGTCTATTACTGACAAAATAATGTTTGCATATAATTTCAATTGTAAATGGTGGGGGTGCTTGCCAAGTGCAGACCACGTCACTCAACAAAATAAAACTCCATGTCAGCAGCACCACATTGCTTCCACACCGCCCTGAAGGCTGGCGTGAAGAAAGAGAGTGGTTATTGTGGTTGCGGAGTTTAAACACATAAACGCATCATGGGAGCAACATGTTTTCATGTTTCACAGCTTTATGTGAAACAAGGGTAACAGATGTGTGCTTGCTGTGGTTGCTTGGTAACAGACATAGAAATGGATTATCGACTTTGTTTTCCCAACTAGATAAGAGGCTGGAAGATAATATATAAATCCTAAATAATGATAGGATTTGCTTTTGTAACGTGTGAAAAAAACAAAGGTCTTAAGTTGGTGTGTGGAGTGCAATTCGCTCACCGAAATCCTTCTTGCAGTACTTTTTCATGGTGACCTTCATTTTGCCCTTAGAGGCCTTGCAGTGGGAGTCGCAATCTGGGGGAGACACAGATAAAAAAAAAGCTAATCAGATGGATGTTATGAAAAAGGTCCACAATAGCTCTCAGTACATCCGTAACAGTGTAGGTTAGGGCCTGCTTTATTTTTTGAAATTTGAATTTTCTACCTCTCACACCCACATTCGCGAATTCACCGTGCATAACCATTAAGTGCATAAACATCAACTGATAGTTAGGGTATGGCAGTGAAGTTTTGCTGCTGCCACAAAATGTATGTGACCATGTTACCATTAGTGCAACTTATGATTTGTTTTCTGACTCTAAATATCAACACCGTTTCTACACTGCTCATTTCATTTTGAAATATCCCCTCATTTTTGTGAGCAGTATATTCTCACTTACTAGTACTTGAACAAAATAATTACTTTTGTTATTGTTCTTCACAGTCTTATTTTAGGGGGCAACACAGGGGTTCGGTGGGTAGGACCGCTGCTTCACAATAAGAAGGTCCCGGGTTCAATCCCAGGGTGAAGCGGCTTGGGTCCTTTCTGTGTGAAATTGGGATTTTGGGAGTCTTTCTATCTGTTCTAAAACATTTACACTGCACTGAAAACGCTTTGTTAAGGGTTGGTAACAACATA
>JAVSBV010000065.1:3378358-3419459 GCA_033117975.1 Parotocinclus spilosoma
GCATGTCCTCCCCGTGTCTGTGTGGGTTTACTCCGGGTACTCCGGTTTCCTCCCACAGTCCAAAGACATGCATGTTAGGTTAATTGGTTACTCAAATTAGGGTTAGTTTGGTGGGAAAGTACCTATAAACCCAAACTCCATGGACTCAAAGGGAACTCTGTAACATGGAAAGAAGAATTACAAACACAAACGATGAAAAACTGGGGTGTAAACTCAAAAATCAAAATCAAAATTTAAGTGACAACAATTTAAAAAAATAAAATCTCCTCATCAGTCTCAGTCCTGGGATCCCAGCAAAGGCTATTAATGTCTTGGCTTCCAGGGTGTTTGATGGTGTCAAGTAGTTTTGCTGCTGGACCCTGTTCCGAATTCTGTCTGTGTTTGCATTCCGACCTGCCAGAAGCTTTTTTTGGCATCGGGAGTTTCTTAAGTCTAGGGGTCTGGGTCTGTGGTATTGCCCCTCAAATTACAAAACGGGGTTTTGGGAATTTTTATTCGCAAATTTAAGGTACTATACCTTTAATTTTTAGATTGAGTTTTCCCCACTATATGTTTTACAATTCCTAATTAAAGAAAGGTTTAAAGGTTTGTTTCCTGTGCAGGCTTAGTTTTTTTTTATTTAGAAAAACAACAATGTAATTTGACCATGGGTGGACAAACATTTTCTAAAAAACAATAGTCAAAGAGGAAAAGGAAGACACAAGTAAAGGAAGAAAGGAAAGGAAGTGAGGACAGGAGAACCAAGACTGAATGTTCTTCAGGCTAAATGAGCCGTGCTTGCTCCCTAATACATCACTTAAAAGTCACTGCAGTTATTAATGACCTTCCCATCTGTATAACTTCTATATATAACATCAATCAATTAATACTGACATGTTTTATGGAAATAAGAGCAAGGTTTTCAGTTACACATGCTTTAATTTGACTGATTTTGTATTAGATGTGCTGTATTGTTTTATTTATATAGTCTTTCTTTGGAAAGTTACCAAAAGTTTTCATTACATGCTAGAATGAAGAAGACTCGGGAGCAGGAAACACTTATGTTACCAGTTCCTTTATTTCTTTGAGCTCCTCTAACTGTATGTCACTCCCTGTAGCTTATAAGACGAGCTGGAAGTTAGACTTAAGTTGTAAGGCTGGACTGGTCAGTTAGTTTTAAAGGGATTTTAGACATTTACAGGTTGTTTTTGCTTGACAAAATTGGTTCCATGTGATCTGGTTCACTAGGGATACGTATTTGGATACTTATATAGGTTCAAAACAGGCTAGATTGTCTCAGAGAAATTTTAGACACAAACTAGCTTTGGTTAGTTTTTTTCTAGCTTCACAAGTTTAGTGTTGTGAACAAGTTTGAGAAAGAGGTGACTGGACTGGACTGCTTTTTATTTTCATAAGGAATTTAGACATGTACAGGCCATATGTGATCTGGCTGATCACATTAGTTTAGAATGGTTTTAAAAATAAAGAGTTATAGTCGCTCAGTATAATCAGACTGATCTGTTTAACTGGTTTAAAAGGGGGTTCAAATATACTGCTCACAAAAATTAGGGAATGAAATGTCCCCTAATTTTTGTGAGCAGTATATACACAGGTTGATAAAAACCGGTCGGGCTGGATCATTAAATGTTGGTTCTGCATGGTCAGATGGTACCTAGCTGATCAGGTTTGTCTGGTTAGCAAGTTTTTATAGATTTTACAGGCTGGATATAGATGGTCACATGGCATCTAGTTGGTTAGGTCAATCTGCTGAGCCAGTTAGGCTAGACTGGTTGTAACTGGTCAGTCTGACTCTAGTTGATCTGGTTTTAGAGACGCCCCCTCTTAAGCCCTCATAGCTGCACCACCTTAGGCTTCTGCTTTTCTTACTTCTGAGTCAACGATGCTGCTGGGCTATCATACTGGCAAATTTCCCTATGCATAAACACTCTGGAGTCTTTGATTTTTGGTCATGTCATACCAAGGTGTAGCAAATATCATATCTCAAATGCCTGTAATGTTCGCACAAGCCCATTTTCACACAAGAACTAAATGCATCCGTTGTTGATGTCGGGGGAATGTAGTATTCTTCTTGCACTGTAGGTCTATCATTAGAGATCCTTTAAAGTATAATCTGATATAGAGAACGTGATATCACAAAGTCTCCACCTAAATCCTCAAATTGCAGAGTTTTAACTCGGCTTAAGTTTGATTATTATGAATACTGCAAATAAAAAACTAACAACTACCAGAAGCTGATTTACCTTTTCCAGTCTATGTTTTAAGACTCTGAATATCAGAGACTAAAAGGCAGATTACTCTGCTTTTGACTGGGCAAATACACGTAGCACTCTGCAAATTTGTGAATGATGGGTATCATTTTCATGAAGCATAGTGGAAACTCCATCACTCTTAACTGCACATGTTGAAGCTTAGGCTTGACACCGTTTAACCCCACCGAGCTATGCCCTCTGAACTGATATATAGTCTGGAACTTTATTTGGAGAAGCCACAAAGCAAAAATCTCTGCTTCACTTTGTTCTGTGTTGCTGTGTGAACAGTTATAGCCTGCACCTGTGAGCATTTGAGTGTGTTGAGCGTGGGCAAGTTTGTCTGCTTATGGTCTGTGTGTGCACACTGTTGGTGGCAGGGGGGTTGGGGAGTGCACTGGGGTGTGGTTTGGGGGTAGCACGGGTGTGTCTGGTGTATTTTGGTATTCAACTTGTGTGCATAGGAACTGCACATGGCAAGCCAGGGTTTAAACCCTCCCCCTTGACTTAGTACACATGTGTGGATGCATGTCTAGTCTCTGCCTAGTACCCAGATGATGTGTGTTAAAATCCTTTGTGCTCTGCTGGAGGGCTGTGATCTGCCGTGTAGGCTGCTCACAACCCTCTCTGATTAAGTTTCCAACGTAAAGGCTCTTGGCAGACGCAGCCACTGCAAATAAAGCCTGAATAACGTTCTCCATTAATGGGGCAGCATGGCGCACATCAAAGCTGTTCTGCTTAAACCGTTAGTCAGAAGGATCGGACATTCAAAGTGAGAATTTTTCGTGGTGTGCTCATGCTGCCAAACATTTACCATAAAGCTTCACGTTTGAAGTCCCAGCCCAGCGCTCTTCATCAGGCTGGTAGGTTTTATGAAACCGAGGAATTTGAAAACAGCTCGAGGCAGACCAGTCTCGGGAAATCTGTCAAACTATTAGTGTGGTTCTGGAGACGCTTGAGAAGATTAGAAATCACTCGCAAAATTAAACAAAATGATGTTTGGGTGCTGTTTGGGTGCACTAAGAGAACTGTTTGCTAAACATTAGAATGACACACAACATCCATACTTGTTGCTTTAGTGCAATGTAGAAATGGCCATACTAGGGAATGAAAAAATATCACAATTTCCATGCTGAATTAAACCCAGTCTAAACCCAGTGTTATTGTACTATGAGATCATTAAATAGACATTGTTTTTTTCAACTATCGCACTTTCCAGCACAAACATAAATTGTTTCTCAGACTCCCTTTCTCTGACATAAAAATAATTTCTGAGTGGAAGCAGAGCCTATGTCAAGTAATACAGGACAATTACAAATGAAATGTAATAGGAAACAATTGGTTGTGCACGACACTAAAACCACATGAGAAAGGCTGGCCTGATATTAAATATCTTCTGGGTAAGAATGGGTGGTTTTAAAATCAACAGCACTTATGGCAGGAAATTCTACAAAGTTTAGCTAATGTAATTGCCATGAATCAGAACTAAAGTGGTACTAAATCTCAGTTGTGGCTTGTTTTTTGTCTGCGCTTATTTAATCCATCATGCGATCAGGTGTACTTAAGGTACACTTAAAATTCTCCAGTTGTCAGCGATAAGATAAAATTTTGAGGCAAGGTGTTTTGAATTTCAATATACACTTCATATTAGTCACTTCACAACACGCACATTTGTGTACATGAGCCACCCACCACCCAGCCCACCTACTATTATAATAAAAAGCACTTAAGCCCCCACAACCCACCACAGAGCACTTCAGACCGCATTCTGAAGCAGACGTAATAATGAAGGATATAGGAGGGTGTAAGGATCTGGGCTAGGCTTGGTAATGTTGTGGTTAATAATGCACCATCATAGCTCAAAACCACATGCAGGTGTTAGCACAAGAGAGAGAGAGAGAGAGAGAGAGAGAGAGAGAGAGAAAGAGAGTGAGAAGGATTGGCCAAGAGAGAATATGATAATGGTGACAGGTTGATAGGGGTAAAAGGAAGAAAGATTCATTTTATCTTTATCTGTAGTAGAGCTTAAGCAGTGACCTGGTGGGTCCCGGTGCTGGAATAGAATCCACCCTGGACAGAACGCCACTCCATTAAAGTAGAGGCAAGAGAGTGATTAGAATATTAAAACAAAACGACGTACGGATGGTAGGTGACATGCTGTTTATACTGTTCTTGATGAGGGGTAAAGTCGTTATTATGGGAAATAAAGCATGCGGCATTCCACAATGCCACTTGAGAGGGATTTGGTCCAGAACTGTATTCCCTGCTTGGCCGTTCACGAACGCCACGTTTGTGGAAATTAAAGCTTGATTTCCTCGCAAGAACTGCCTGTAGCATGACCCATTTACCGTCCAAAACAAGCAAGGTGAGATGGTTGGCTGAGTTAAACAATAAATATGCCGCTCTTCTAAACGACGGCACGGGGTCTGTCACCCGAGGAGGCCGCAGCAATCAGGCTGTTTACCTTTCGACCCTTTTGGTCCATGGCTAAATAAATGTGAGCCGCACTGGAAGCTGTCAGCTTTCCTCCTACCAGCTGCTGCATTATGAGGGCTACAAGTTAAACTCATTACAAGAGGGAAGAACGACTGTAACTAGCCTGCCTGTATCCTTTCCCTTCTGCCCTCTGAGCATCCCAAATATAGCCTCAGTAAATGTTTGGGCTGGCAGGAGCGAGTCGACATTGCTGAAAACCATTTGGAACCTCCTTATGAATCAGCGGCATTCCTCCTGTGAGAAAATGAAGTGATGACAGTGAAGCATGGGGCCGCACTGGCCATTAATTAAGCCATGGCTGTGGGTTCGGACAACCCATGAAAATTAAGCCACCTTTGTGATTGGGTAAGTGGTTGCTTATATCAATTACACAAAAGTTTGTTGATACTTCAGCCAGTCCAAGTCCAATTAGCCATAGTAAGCTGGAAGTAAAGGTGCTGCCTCGGCTGTGGTTGAATGTGTGTGTGTGTGTGTGTGTGTGTGTGTGTGGGGGGGGGTTAACAATATGGTAGGCAGAAAGGCACAGTTAGTCTGAAAATGTGGAATCCAGCTTGGGGCCAAGAGGAATGCAAACATGGAGGTGGTTAAAAACCACACTGTGGTTCGTTCAAGAACTCTTCAGCAGCTGCACTCGCTCAAAAACGTGTGATGCCTCCAAAAGGCAAAGGCTAAATAAGTTTGACAAGATTTCATGACATGAAAAAGAAAGGTTTACATTGTTCTTCAGTTAGATAACTTTACTTAGCTAATGTTTTCACTTGATTAAATCGTTTTCATTTACAACTCACTTTTTGATATGTTGCTACACACGATATGGTAAGAAACCTAAAATATCAAGTTATACATGTGAATTGTAAGACTGGTTTTCTTGAAAGGAGCAATTACTGGATTGTTCGAATCTCCTTTTGTTCCGAATTCCATGGCAGCTCTTCGCCTTTTTCCTTCTTTCCTGCAAGCGCTTTCTCATTCCGTTTGTGTGCAGTCTATACTCATTACGCTTCTCCAAGTTCAACAAATAAAATCCACCCCAAATAATTGGGAACTTAGACGCTGGTGACTGACACTCTAATGACCCTACCCTGTTTTAATGACAGGAATTTGCACTTGTGAATTGAAGCCCAAATGCATTTTAAAGAGTTCTGCAAAAGAAATGTTGGAATCAAAACATAGATGAGAAAACTTTATGGCCGAACTGCTAGGTCTGACTGCTCATGTTTATCCACTTTAGTAAGGATGGGTGCAGGATAGGCTTTATTTATTTCTAACTTTACTCTGTGTCTGTTCAGCAGACGATGTGGGGGATGGGAGAGTCAGGTGTTTTAAGGAGCACTGAATTAGACAGGGGCCACATAGCTTGTCCAGTTTCCTGAAAGGTCCTTGACTAAAATACTTTTTGAAATAAGAATATAATAATTTTAGATGAAGCTTCTTTCATACAAGGCAAAATATACAAGTTTTTCCCATCTGTAATATCATGACTAAAACCGTGACACACATTCATACCACAAACTAATCCCATCTGTAAAGCATGCTGGTTATATTTTAATCATGCTTTAGATGAATAAATATAAAACAGAGAGAGAGTTTTATTGCCTCATGATTGCTCTGACAGGAAAGTTGACCAGTGCCAAGACTGGATATATGGACATATGGGTTATCTTACTGGAGTGGGTGCAATTGTGTATATTCATGCACAGGACGGATTTATGTCACGAAATGCCTGTGTAGGTATCTTTTTAAATGTCAGTCTTAACGGCTGTTTTTTTCTGTATTAATAAAGAACATGACTTGTACCGAATGTGCATGTTCAGCCGTTTCATTTCTGAACATGCTCGAAGCTTCATACCTTTGCAGGCACGTCGATGTGTGATGGCCTTGGTCATGTCTCTGTAGTAGCCTTCTTTGCAGTAGTGGCAGTGGCGGCCGGCCGTGTTGTGTCTGCAGTTTAGGCAAACTCCTCCGCTCCTGCGACCCGACAGCTTATACAGCTCCATGTTGAATCGGCAGCGACGTGCGTGGAGGTTGCAGTGGCAAGCTGAGTAGGAACGGATGGGAGAGGTAGAGATGAAAAGGGATGGTGAAAATGTGGAAATTGTGTACATTGTTTAATTAAAATACATCTGAACCTTTTTGGACCATGGACTCAACGGTCCATAGATTCTGACCTCCATGTTTCATTTTAAATTATCTTAGAATGTATTAATCCTTCAGTACCGCACAGTGTGTCAATAGCCTTTGCTCAGAGAGAGTAACAGTACCACTGAACTGAAAAACAGCATATCTAAACAGAAATCCACTATCCCTGCTAGGTTTCCTTTTTAATCACAGAGCTTAGCATAGCACCCTTTGACTGCCGCTTTTGGCAGAACTATACCGCTAATTAATTTCTCAATAGCCATAGCACAATACAGGTCACACCAGAAACCAAGCAGTATGACATTTCAGTGAGCAGAGCTGATCTGAGCAGGTTTCCACTGGCTACACCGGCTTCAGAACAGGACACAAGAGCGGGATAAGAATAGACATGAGGTTTCACTCGCGTCACCCAAAAGTGCTGTTATTTTTATGATATCATAGGGTCTCTGGGATCGGAAAAAGACAACAGCTTCAGAAAAACTTGCGCAGGAATAAAAAGAGCAGGAATATTACTCACACATGCATACAGACCCACACCTGCACATGGATTTAACCTGTGAACTGACCTGACGGCATGAAACTGAGATTTTCCCTATAGATCTGGATCTTTTATGGCGGTTGTAATGAGAGTTTTTGATATCCTTTAAGGAAATCTATATTCCTTAAACACAGTAAATCACTGCTGTACATAAAAATCGCCCGGAAAATACCAGCTGCTAAATACGTTATTTTAAACACTAAATATGTTTGCTTTATATATCTTGCTGTGCCCTTTATTTTGATGGTGAAGTAATGGAATAATAATCTGCTCTACCTGAAATGGAATTAGCTCAACGTTTTAGGGAAACCGTATTTTGACAGTATTTTATAGGCTTTCAGAAGCATAGTACGCCTCAAGTGAAAAAAGTACAACGTGGCGCACAGGCAGTGGAAAACCAGGAAAGCTTTCATCAGATGGAAATATGGCCAGTTTTGTTATTCAGCGCATGGCCGTTCAGTGGAAGTCGTTCAACAGTAATGAATGTAATCAGAATACATTATGAGATTGTGTAATCGTTGTGATTAGGTTGCTGATGACTGTTCTGGACAGGCCATAGATGATCTGGAACTGAAACGATTACAAATGCGAACTTTCTGACTAGCTGTCAGAACGACTGTGCTTCTGTCAGAAGATTTTTTTAAATTCAAGTCATTATTTATGAGGTAGCCTAGAGTCAAACCGTGGCATGTGCGCAGGTGCAGAGGAGAAAGGCCCTCATCATGGCTTATTCTCTTTTAACCCCTCCATCTGCTGCTTTGGCTTTGAGGTTGCTGTGCCAAGATGGAAGCGATATCAGAAAAATGCTACATGGCACAAAAACACTGTTCAGCTCATATAATGCACAGTGCTCTTGTCCAACTCGCACCTGCTTCAGAAGGAAGGCAGCGGTTAGTCACTGCATGGGGGTGATTAAATGCACACACACACACACACACACACACACACACACATACACATTCACGTTTGTCTCACTGTCCTTGTGAGGACTTTCCATTTACATAATGATTATTGGTTCTAATTCATGTTAATACTAACCCTAACGTTAACCTCGATTAACTCAAATATTTGGGTTCTTTTGGTTTCAAATAAAGATTTTTTTGCAGTATTACTCTAATTGATTCTACATTTAAGCTTAGCCTTAAGCTCAGTAACTTGAAGTATATATTTTTAAAAGAAAGTTGCAGTTTTTATAAAAGGTAAATGTTCATATGAGAACATAATTACATATAAAGAGGACACACACACACACACACACACATTCGCATGTTTGTCTCACTGTCCTTATGAAGACTTTCCATTGACATAATTATTATTGAATCTAATTAATGCTTAAACTAACCCTAACATTAACATCGGTCACCTAAAATATTTGGGTTCTTTTGGTTTTGCAATTGCAGTTTTGGTTCAAATTGAAAAATCGAAAAAAGACACTCTCGTCTTTCTATCATTGTGGAGACTTTCCAGCGACGTACAGTATTATTACTCTATTACTCAGTATTATTACTATTAATAAATTATACATTTAACCTTAGCCTTAAGCTCAGTAACTTGAAGAATATCTTTTTGATCTTTTGGCTTTTTAAAAGAAAGTTGACGTTTTTATAAAAAGGCAAATGTCCATATGAGGACCGGTATTTTGTCCTCACAATTACATACAAACAGGACACACACACACACACACACACACACACACAGGTGTGAGGCAGCTGTCAAGTTCTTTATCCAGTCACACCTTGAGCACTTAGCCCACTCAGCATGTTCACAGTATGGCGAGCCACTACTTTATCTCGCTTTATCTCTCGCTCTGATATAAGATACCATTCATTTTTACTTCTACAGGACACATGTGAGAGGATGGAGTCTGCATCGTGAGAGAATACAACAGTGCACTCAGTGTTTCCACGAGAAAAGCAGCACCATCTTAGACTAAACTGTCAACGTTTTTGTTTTTGAACTGTAACAGCTGTTATGACTGGTAATAGTTTCTTTATCTTATGGCCCTTTGAATAACATAAAACAACCACGACCAGTAGTCATATCAGTTCCAGGTATTCAATGGTGTTCTCAAAACATAAAGAACAGGGGCTATTTAATTAGTGCTCTTTTAAACCAGACCCAACTCTTTAATACACTTTATTGACCTTTCTTTCTTAACAGGTAAACAAACAAATCACATTGGTTATTCTCATTTGTACAGCGTCAATCAGTCAGTCAGTTAGTGTCTTTACATGCCTTTAATAATTTGATAAGTGCAGAAAATCAGATAACAGGTAACCTCTGGGTTTACATAAGTCAAGCAACAACAGGTTTTCTAATTTGCAACCAGCCAAAAAAATCTCCCAGAGGGATGTATAAACTACAAACTCAATTTTAAATAATAATAATAGTAATAATAATAATAATAATGATAATAATGATAATAATTATTATCATTATTATCATTATTATTATTATTATTATTATAAAAAATATAACAATAACTATTTTCTAATTTCTTCCAGTACAAACTGCATTTCAGTGTCTCCACAAAAGTGCTATGGAAGGAAAAGCCATTTTGTGGCCAACATAAGCTTTTACATCCAATAGAAATGGGAGAATACAATAAAATGGAAATAATTCTACAGTACAGTCTTATGCCACCATTAGAATTGTTGTTTTTGGTATAAAGACCATATATAACATAATGTTGATAGTTGAACCGTACAACTTGTCACTTTGTCAATCCATATTACTTTTTTTTCAATTATGTTTATTCCAGTCATTGTGAGCTTTAGTAAATGTTTGCCTTTTCACCTTCTTTCCCTCTTTGTTTTTTTTTTACAGCTACCCTTAATGAAACATCTTCAGATTGTAGAAGGATTAACTTGAAGCTGCTACTGCTGAAGTTTAAGCAGTGATCACACTAAATATGTGCCCCTGTAGCATATAGAAGAGTTTTATTTTTTCTTCTTCACTTTTCTGATTGTAATCTAATAAGAGTTAGAATGTAATATATATATATATATATATACGTATATATATACATGGCCATTATACCATTGTGTAAACAATTTTCTGCATTATATTTTCAAATGTATGCCCAACAGTTACTTAACAGTATAATTTTTCGAAAATGTGAATGTTTTTTTGATGATGATGCAAGCTGGATGAAAGTTAATGACTGCTCAAACTTTTGCATAAGAATGTAAATGCCCTATTATTGTATTCAAATTTTAGCCTTCTGTAATATCATACATCTTTTTGACAGGGCAGATGTGGAATGACTTAATAACTGCTTTAAGAAATTAAAAGTCTGTGTGAAATAGTGTGCTACTACAATTTGATCAAAGTCATTAATACATTGATTATTCTCAGCTCAGTTGGCGTGTGATGGAATACTTAAGTGCTGATTACTAAGGATTATCGCTGCAGCTGCGCTAAGCCTCTATTAATGAGGACTGTGCTATCTCTCCAACTCAACATGCTGCTGTGCTGCTTATCTCCAGCCTAATTGTCCCTGTCCTATGATAGCTGCTGCTCTGATAATCCATATTTAGCCCAACAAGTCAAGACTGTCTCCTTCAGTGTCTGTCCAGACCTGGGGTTGTTATGCTTTGAGAGTTATAGACCCCTGGATGACCACTGGGTCAGAGACAGCGGATGTCTTCAACAAAAAGCTTTGACTGCTGTGTCATATAATGTTTATCTAGGTCCTGCCAGGTTCCTGTTAAATGTTAAATAGTGCATGCAACGGGGTTACCATATTTGGCATTGGGAAATCTAAATGTGTTAAACAACCATTTTTACTCACAGCATTATAGCTTATTGAGATTGTACTCTATTTTTACTCCGCAAAGTTAGTCCTGTCTCAACTCCCAAGTCTCTTTATGTTCTCTGCTGTGTACATGATGTATAGACTAAGGAAGGTGGCTATATAAATCCAAACAAGTCATGGTCAATGACCACTTCCTCTGGGTAAAGCCAGATCCTAAGTTGTTGGAAGTGTTTTCAGAGTTAAAAGTAGTATCAGCAGATACAGTGAGTGTGTTTACGCAATACAGTTTACAGTGTGGTTACATAATACGATCCGAACTGCAAAAAATCTGATTTTGTATGTAATCCAATCAGGAAGTTTACGTGCACTTGGGAAACCTCTGGGTTTAGGGTTTACATGACTCAGATAAAAATACGATTTCTCATTTGCAACCAACGGCTCAAAAAGATGTGACAAAAACATCAAATTGAATATGAAATAATCTAATTTTATTTTTATTTTTAATTAATTTTCTCGAGCAAGTGCTGCATTTTAGTCATCACGGAGTGTTTGACAAGCACTTTCTGGGCTTGCCAGATGCCACAAGTTTAAAAAACATCCATGTCTATGGAAACTAATCTCAATGGTAGTCAATAACAATATGGGAACCTAGCAAGAGTGTTATGCTTGTGTGATATGCTTGCGTACATGCACAGACTGAGAATGCCAATTGAAAACATATTATGGGTAAATATGCTCTGGGTAATCTCATTACTCAGTTAAAATCCAGGTCTTTTTGTCAATTTTTTTCATCAGTTCTTAAATTTCCTAATCTTAATCAAACTTGGGCTGAAAATAGTGTTTTAATTTGATATGCATTATCTAACACTAGGTAAAGGACATCTAATATTTAGGACACTTTTGACTGGCCAGCAAACTCACTTTTCCTCAGTCATGTGGGATTATTTATTGCAGTAGGTGAAATGGGCTAAACTGTTGCTGAACTGCACACTCTGTTAGTGGAAGAGCGGACTAAAACAGACAAAAACAATCATTGGAGGGGTGAGGAACGGCACAGCCAAGTATTAGGAAAGAAATGGCACATGCAACCAGTTTACTATATGGTTTGGCATATTTATCTATCAACAACAAGCTTGTCTTTGCAGGCCTCATAATGGCAATTTCTCAATCTTTCAGGACGATTATACCATCATTGCCAGAATATGCAGCATCTCCACAACCAGCCATTCATCATCTCATAACTTCATCTCAGCAGATTATTAGAAACCATTTGGCAAATGTATCAATCACTCAATCACTCTGTTGGCTATAGTTATAGCTGCTTACGTCAAGTTTAATTCCTTTTAGCTTGTGTATTAACTAATCAGAATGGAACTGCCCTTTTACAGTGGAGTCACACACTTGGACAGGGTGTTAAGTCTTTTATGCAGAGGTTCAATGTGGCTGCAGGATTTCATTAAAACTGAGCAGGGGCTAAGCCTGATGCAAACAATGAGTGGATTTAATGTCACATTAGTAGGGGGACCCATATTCACCAAGTGCTGGTGCGGCTGCAGGTTTTAATTTCAATTAAGCTGGAGCTACACCTGACTTCACTTCAGCTGGTCTCTCTTCAAACAACTGATTATTCATGTCAGGTGTAGATCTTGCTTAGTTGCAATTAAAACCTGCAGTCTAACCGGGGCCTTTACAGCTGAGGTTCACCTCATCCCCTGGAATCTATGTGATTAAACAAGTAGAATCACATGTAGCACTGGCTTTTGTGAAATGAACACCTGCAACCTCAGGCGCCCCCCCTTGTATTAGGGCCACTGTTTCAAAGCAGATAATGAAGAACAAAATGGAGAATGAAACCAACCACTCCTTCATTCATTTTCTTAGGGCATTTTGGAGAAAACAATTAACCTAACACACATCCTTGGAACATGGAATGACACTAGAGTATCCAGAGAAAACCCACACGGACACAGGCAGGACATGCAAACGCAACAACATGGTGTCAGGAATGAACCAGGGATCTTAGAGCTTTGTGGTGACATTTCTAGTCACTGCACCACTATGGTACCCAAAACCACCCCAATGAGGTATAAAAAGAACTGGATAGAGTGGTTAGCAGTGACACCTTGTCCATCAGGAATTATTAGGAAGTATTGGTCGCTGCCATCTTCAGTTGTTTTGGGCCTTCACTTGGTGCATAACATAATGTCAACATAAACTCCTTGACATGATCACAAATGCCAAATGAATCAACATGAAAGTATTAAGTTAGTGGTCAGTAGCACATCAATGTTAACAAACTAGGATTTGGGGCAACTTGAAAATGTAGCTAAGCACATCCATACCCAAAGGCTACAGGACATGATGGCCTAGCAGTTATGGAATTGAACAAGGGTCCAAAAGGTCTAGAAATTCCACATCTGCCAAGCTGCCAATGCTGTGTCCTTGAGTAAGGCCTTTAACCCTTTAAGGACCGTAAGAATTGTACGGCTGTAATATTAGTTATTTTGACACGAAATTCCTCTTTATCTGACAATAAAACTAAGCCATACATATCAAAACCAGCCTTGCATACTGAGTATTAATGAATACGTAATATGAAAATAACGTAATAGCTTTAATCAAATATACACAAAACTACATTATATTCACTAACTGCTAAGCATTAAAACATGTTTTATAAAAATCTCATTGAAGTCATCATCCACAATCATCAAGGGATATGTAGAACATACAAAACATGGTCTTGGAGCTTTAAGATCTAATTGGTTTTGCTCTAAAATACTCATGTAGTAATGATTTATCTACTATCATCAAGCTCTTCACTTTTAAGCTGTCTATGGAGAATATGAATGGAAACCAGACCGAGAACCACAATATCATAAATTGTAAAATGCCCTAGTTCTCACTTCGGACACAGCGTCTGCCAAGTAACTAAATGTAACCATAAATATTTATCATATTTTCTGAATCAGTCTGCATGTACAGGTGTTCACGGGTTTAGCCACAGACAGACAAAGTCTCTCACAGAAGTCTGGGCAAAGAAAGGCATTCCTCCAAAATGGTTGTTTATCCCAGATCAATTAACCTCTCACTGCCTGAAATCCATAATTACCATTGCACCATTATGGTCGTGTTGTGAGTGCCAAGCTAAACAAAATGCTCATCTTCTTGACACAATGATGTGAGAGCCTGACATCTCAATACTTGCTGGATTAACACTCTTGTCAAAAACTCTCTCCCTCTTTCTCTTCCCGGAGTACTTTCCCTCTGTCGCAACAGCATGGCAATTTCAAAATCTGTTTGCTTTTATCATTTTTTGACTACAGCGCTGTGCTTACAGTAAGCAATGTCAGTGCCACAAATCTTCCTTTGTATTTGGAGCTGAGATGCAGGAGGGGTTGGGCTTTAGGTGAGACTGTTTTATGTCTGACTCAGGTGGGGGTGAGATCTTGTCTGAGCATTTCTAATGTAGAATAATAGCATTATACTGTATGTTATTAGGAAAATGAAATACTGATAGAACTTTTCAAATAAATGTGAATCCAAGTTAGAAGAAGGATCGAACATCGAGTTCAGCCGCATTGCAGTGGAAGGATTTATTTCAAAACCCACACAAAGCACTTGTACGACTTGCATAACTCGAGTACCGTGTGGGTGACAGATCAAGAATATCTATTAAAACTAGGAGAGCATGCATTCCATTATCAGCAATCTGCTTTAGTAATACTGTATTACACAAACGCAACAACTTTTTAGATAGGATTTCAGAAGACGATGTATCCATAGAAAGAAGGTCATTCATTATGGGCTGGTAAATAAAAAATGTTTTGTTCCAACAGCTTCACATCCTCAATTCACTTTCAGTCAGTCAGTCATGTTTTGACTGCATATTTCAAAAGCAGCTGTTGTATCTTCTTGAACAAGAATTAAAACCATGACTCGAGTGACACTGTCTGGAAAAGTGTCTGGAATACTTTGAGTGCATTAGTTACTAAATATCGCAGTTGACTTTGAGTAAATGGATATATTTGATTATTGTTTGATTAGGTGAAGGGACTAGGAAGCGGGGGAATTCTAGTAATGTTCTAGACAATGGAAGTGGCAAGTGCTGTTTCTGTTTCTATAACAGGAAGAACAGCATCCACTATAAGCTGCACTACTCATACCACCCACGAATATTTATGACTGTACCATTTAGAAATGATTTTGTTTAATCCCTTTTAAATACTACCCCTGGCAAAAATTATCGAATCACCACACTTTTATAAAGTTCATCCAAGTTTTTTCTCTGCAAATAAACAAATCACAGATATGACAGCAAAGAATTTTCATTTAATAGCTGAACATTGTTTTGTGAAGCATGCCTGAAACAAATTAACAAATTAAAATGAATTATTTTCATTAATGGCATTGTTCATTCATTTTTGGCCAAAATGGAATCACTCGGGGTCGAGGAAAAACATCTCTTTAAACTGTATTTCTAAAACAAACAGTGGCACACATCTAAAACTGCAAAATAGCCTGCTATTACAGAACTAATATCAATCCTGTTAATGATACTCAGTTAATAAATTGGCACGTCCACAGTAACTAGGTGCAGGTTAATGTTCGACTTACCAAAACCACAAACCAAGAATGAGCTGTCAACACACTCCAAACCTACAGTCCCAGGTACACTCACAAATGTATGTGGTTAAATGTCCTGACTCCTATTGGGAAAACTGATTTTACAAGCAGCAGGTGAGCGTGAGGAATCTACCATTTTGAGTCATGTGGAAATGGACAAGTTGTTGACCTGACAAGTCGAGGAAAATATTCTTTGTGAATCTCACAGCTGCTAAATAATAAACTAATTTGTTTCATGTACGTTCATGTACAAAAAAATGCACATTCCATAAAACCTATTGTATGGGAGTTTAGTTTATATGTATGTATCAGCCAGCCTGCCTTTGGCTACTGGTTTACAAAAACACATGCTGGTGGATCAGCTTCCTCTTACCTCCAGATTTCTAATTTGCCTCTAGGCATGAGTGCTCTGAGCAGTCCTCGGACCCAGCCTTCTTGGAATAAGCTCTCAACCAGTTGTTACCCTCACCAGGATAAGCGGTTACTGAAAATGACATGGCCACCCAGAAAGTGTGGATTATTAAATGCCTCATCAGAGTTGAACTGAATGTCCTCATTGGGCACGCTATGCTACCAAACTGTTACTAATCCAAAATAAACTCTCTCGTCACTCATAACAAGGTTAATTTCTGCATTCAACCGCATAACCCTGGGCGCAAAAAAAAACCCTGTTTCAGCTTGCACTTTAACCCCCCAACCCCCCCAAAAGGTGACAGGGATAAGCACAAAGCTGTGAATTCTGTTTAGCATGGCTAACACAAAGAATTACTTCTATAGCCTTGGGGGTTTTAGAGGTGATACTGCTTTCAAGGTTCAATAATTAATCCCTAGTCTCACCTCTAGCCTGGTTTAATACCTGTCTAGCTTCCACCAGAGTGCATTTTGTGCTGGGAGATAGGATTGAAGATTAAAAGATAAAGAAAGCTAATGAGTGTGGAAGGAAACTCCTTTAATCAAATGTTTAGTCAACAAGTCGATGTTGTGTGACAGAATGTGCATTCTGTTTATTGGTGTAGAAAAGGTCTTGTTATATTCCAGGTTAATGCAGATCAAACTACTGCGTGTTTGTTGTAATCGTGTTGCATTTAGCATTAGTGATTTCAATGCAGACCTGACAGGCCGTGTGTTTCTGGGCTGAATCTTACAATGGCCGTATGGGAAGTTTGTTCCTCATTTGGCCGAGTGCGTTGTGATGTCATGGAGAAGAAGGGCATTCCATTTTATTAGGTCGGCTCTGTAATCTGTTGCCGGTACCAATTAGCTGAGCAATCAGAACGCCCTGCTTTTGTGTGACTAACTGCTCATGAACACCACAGTTGCCTAGAGAAAGTGGGATGCAACTTCACAACAAATACAGTCACACGCAGACACCAGATCAAGGTCTATCCACAGGCAGGGGGAAGATAACCTGGGGAATGTTTCCTTTTTTGGACAGAAATAGTTGTAAAATTGTCATTCCTGGACATGTGCAGGCAAGCGAGCCTTCTTATGCTCTTTCTTACTTTCCAGCACATGGTTTAGAAGGACACGTTCGTGATCACCACTGATTTCTTGGCATTTCATTGGTAACGTTAATATACTGATATATCAAAATCTTGCCTCAAGAAGGTAACACAACACCTTCCAACTCTTGTTAATTACCACACTTTCTCTTTCTGATGAGTTTGCCTTTTGATGAACTACACAAATTACCACAGGTTATATCATTTTGTAATTTAATTCTCACCTTGTTTAGTCTTGCGTCAAGAACGGCCATGAATTCATCATATATTAACCAAAAAGAATTAGGGTGAATTTTGAGCACACGTGAATACTGTTTTGCGTGACTGGAAACCCATTAGCATTAAGTCTGCTAAGGTGCTAATGGGTTTATTATCTTATAGACTGTTAACAAGCTCAAGATTTCATTTGTCAGGGTCTTTAATAATTTGAAAAGGGCCCAAAAGAGACAAGCTTATGCCATTTATTTGCAGTTTCTCAACACGCTTTTAGTTGTTGGCCCTTTTCTCATACCATCTGTCATATGGTAAGTATTACTATATATGGTGACAGCACATGCTTGCCAGCCAATTAGGGAAGACACATTTCCCAGCATGCATGTACCCTTTGAGTATGCACGTATAAACTGATGACATGTTCAAGTTTCTGTAATAGGCTCTGAAGAGCTCTTAGCTTGATATATGCACACTCTTCATGCACACCTACACTCACTTTATTTGTTAAGCCTACCCAGTACATAGACTTAATGGATATTTTGTCAGGTTCACCTGCAATGTAAGTGCACTCTATCCCATCTGATACTATACTGTTCACCGATGCACTCTCGCTATCGGCTTACTACCATGACATTAATATGTTCAGAATGGATGTCCATACAAAATTACATCTGGATTGTGGTGGTCTCCTGATCTTTCTTTTCCACTGAATTAAGGGACATAGGACCGATAAATGCAGGGAATCATATGGGCTACAATGTCACCTATTTGGTAGGTGTACTTGATAAAATGACCATTGCCCATAGGTACAACATAAGTGAGACTGCACTGTGTTCAGTACCATCAGCTTTAGAGCAGAGGTTCCTAACTTGGGAAGTCAGTCCCCGGATACTCACTTCTCTGTGCAGTTATAAATGTTCCTTACTCATCACACACCTGATCCAATAGGTCCTGATCAGGTTCGCTGAGCCTAGTTCAGAGCCATACACGCCTCAGGCAAGCAGACAAACCGAGTGCCAGTCTATCATAGTCTTGTATAGGAAATACTGTTGCACCATCTGGTCTCCTGTCCCTCAGATTAGGCCAATTTTGCCTGATGCTCAACCCAGCCACAAGGCACTAAGGTGCTTAAACCTGGGTCACTAGGTTTGTGCTAGCAATTGCAGTTATAGAACATGAAAACAGCTTAGATAAAAAGCACTGAGCGTTAGTTAAATACTTAAGAGAGAAACCATGTGTTGGTGGTAAAGCTAAACTCAAAACTAAAACTCATCTTGCAAGACTTGGCAACTGAGCTCTGTTATCCTAAATACAACACAAAAAATACAATTCAATACAAAACAATGGATTGTGAACTACTGGGGGTATTTGTAGTTCCTTGCCACTACTCACTATTAACTCTTTTGATCTACCCTGTGGGATAAAGATATAACATAAAGCAGTGGACACTAGGTGCTGCAGAATTTGCAGTGATATGATTTGGATATAATTCATCTCAAGTCGTAAATCTTGTGTAAACCTGAGGAGGAGGGGTGCACAGTGTCAGCTCTTCCTTTCCTTGCCTGCATTCTTACTCTTCTTGGACCCCGTATAAATCAACCTTGTGACAAGTAGGTCTGCAGATGTGTGGCCCAATCAGCTTGACTTTGTTAGCCCGTTTTCAGGCTACACTCCAAGGACCAGGGTAATGGTCTCAAATGATCTGTAAATACTGTGGACTTTTTCGTCTGTGTGCCATAACTGACGCGTTATTAAAATAAGACTGGGGACTGGTTGATGTGGCAGTGGACTACACTCTTCTCTGCTGCAGGTGTCCTCAATCCGCAACACCTCCAGCTTCATTCTCTCCTGTTCAAAGATATTTATGGTCCTTGAAGGGCAGTAAGAAGGCTCATTGAAGCTGGTTTATTGGAATGTGACTTGAGCAGCTGGGGAGGGTGACTTTGGTGAGGTTTACTGGGCGTGAACTTGACTTGGGTGATTGCACGGGTTGATATGGTGCAGAGGGCCTTGAATGCTTCAGTTGCACATCGGAATGAAGTATGGGCTTCTGCATGTTAGAAACTGATGGGAATTCAGGGTGAAATGAAGCCATTTGCTTATATTGGCAGGCATTTTCCAGTGGCAATTGAATTTAAAATCACTTTGAACAAATGTTGGCTGGAAGTACTACGTTTTGACCTACCCTATTTCCCTCACTTATCCTGGTCAGTGTTGCGGTTTGGATCTTGAGTCTATCACAGAATTCGCAGGCAGAGGCACAGGCTGGACAGGGCAACAGGCCCTTGCAGGCTAGATATATGCCTGAAAGCTCAAGAGCTGCTAAGTTAATTTATAAAAAGGTTTTCACAATAATTCAAGGATGGCAAAAGGGAAAGCTTCTACTTGATATGGCAAAAGAACACCTGCCAAAGAAAGTTCCACTGTTCAAAAACAGTGGTCAATATCCAATTCAAATGGAATTCAAAGAAGTAATTGTGTCTATACCTCATTGCACAATGTCAAGTCTCATGCTTAACGGTGTGGAATCAATTCCAAACAGGGCACACATTGCTGCAAGCAGTTATTGAAAGAATGCCCTAGATATTCGGATTGGGTGTCAGGAACACACCTTGGGTATAACACCTTCACACAAAACAACTTGTCTACAAAAAGTGTTTCCATAACTGGAATGGTGATGCCTGAAAAACTGTGATATGGGCAGAAGAATTTGTGGTTTTACCTGTTTTATTGATGCAGTACATCAGGTCGACCAAAAGGTCCATGAAGCTGTAAAGCTGCATGAGTGACATTCTGGGTCACGTTCTGCATAATATAATTAGTCAATTCAAGGAATCTGGAGGGATAAACTGAACACCTGTCATGCCCAATCCCAAAGACAGAACTGCATTTAAAAACTGTCGTTCATCAATAGCTGCTATAACCACATGGGAAAGGGATTTGATTTGATATAATCACATGGGAAAGTGCTTTGTAAAGCAATACATTACCGAGTTACAATTACAAATGTCACTTCAAACTTTACTGTATAATTTCTAGAAGTGGCATCGAACCCCTTTGGTAGACCTCTTTGGAAACCCTGTGGCCCATCTGAGATGGACCATAATGTGGATAAGTGGGAATAATTCTGTGACCCAGATAAGTGACAAAAAGATTTCATAAACAGTCCAAAACCAGCATGGTTTAAAAAAATCCTGGCAATTTCCAGATTACAGAATGAAATTTGGACTGAACTAGAATTACTCAGTAACCAAAGTTGATCCATGTTGGTTTCTGGATTGTTGTGCGTCTGGATGCTGGGCCAGATCCGTTCTAAGGAATTGGCCTAGAGTCATACTTATTAAATCTGTCTGGGTAGTATGGTAAGAGGAGGAGAAAATAAGTATTAGGAATGACACATATGACATTAAATTCACAAGAAATTCACTGATAACCATATATGGAATCACTGAGGCTCCAGTTTGCAGTACTTTGTTGTTTGCTGATTATAAAGTACACTTGAGTTGAAAAAGGGTTTTCAAAGATCTAACATGCAACAAACTATCCATTACATTAAGGTACTATGCTAACAGCTGTCCTAGATGATCTACAAAATGTTGACTGACCTGGCTGTGGTTAAAGTGTATATGCACAATGGGCAAGGTTCCAGAATACCCCTGCTGATGTGCCACACATGCCGGCTGCAGTCTGGCCCACAGTGGACGGAGAGTGCACAGGAAGCGGCTGAGCTGTAAATTACTAACTCCGGGTGACCATCCATCCTCACTGTGGTTTGTTTATTGTATCTTTTGGCCAAGCCTGTCACTAGAATGTCACATATAACAGAGCAAAATCCTTCCTTTTGATAGGAAGCCTCTTCGTGCCAGAGGGAGGGGGAGAGCATGTTTCCAGTGAAGCTTCAAAGAAAATGTAAGCAAAGCTTTTTATTGCATGGTTAATAATGACTAATTTAAAAATGAAAGTGTGGAAAATTAATAATAGCAAAGAAGAACTTTATAACTACAGTATAAATCCCTGTGTTGTTTTTTCCTTTTTGCTGCATGCCTTCCACAACATTACCAAACAACCTTGTAGCTAGGTGGCTTTCAGCAACTGGGCAGGACAGGAACAGGGTGAGTACTTCCTGCCTCGAGCCAAAAAAGTGTGTTGTGCCTGTAAACGGCCAACTACTTCCTTAGCCATTGAGCATGCACAATGATTTGACTTTTGACACTACCCTGACTTGTTTCCTCCTTCTATTAATGTGTATATACTGCTCATAAAAAATAGGGGATATTTCAAATGTAATACCCCTTAATGAAATTTCCCATATTTTCGTGAACTTCACAGATTGTTGTCATGGTTTGTTCCATTTGTTTCAGCATTTTAGATACTAAAAATTGTATGGTTTTCAGAGGAAAACTTGGTAGTACAAAGTTTTTCTGGTTTAAACTCAGACACTTAGATCATGGAAATGGCAGAGGGGTCTTAATGTGATAATGTTTTGAATTTCGAAGACGTAGCGGTATGTGGTTACAAGGTAGAAGAAAGACTAAACTGTCTGAGTATATAACAAAACCATGTGTTCTTCTCTCAGGCCAGTCAACAACTTATTGCGGTTGCCATACATCAATAACGAAAGGTCAATAGTGTATCTGTGCACCGCTATCCTGAGGAAATGCAGAAACCAAGTGTGCACTAAGGGCCAATAATGCTAGCTTCAAACCCCAACCCCTCTAATCCTAAACCCTAACCCTAAACCTCTAACCCTAACCAATAACCCTTAAACCTAATGGCAACTCCTAACCCATGAACCCTAACCCCAAACCCTAAACCCTAACTCTACACCTTAGGCCTAAACCATTTCCCTAAACCGTAACCAATAACCCTAACCCAAACCCTAACCCCAAACCCTAAACCCTAACTCTACACCTTAGGCCTAAACCATTTCCCTAAACCCTAACCAATAACCCTAACCCAAACCCAAACCCTAACCCCTTAACCCTAACTGTAACCCTAACCAATAACCCTAATCCTAACCCAACCCAATAACCCTAACCCTTTAACCATAACCCCCTAACCCTAAACCCTAACCCTTAAACCCTAACCCTAAACCCTAACCAATAACCCTAACACTAACCCCTAACCCTACACCTAAACCCTAAGCTTCTAACTCTAATCCCTAACCCTAACCCTACATCTAAACCCTAAGCTTCTAACTCTAATCCCTAACACTAACCCTTACCCTACATCTAAACCCTAAGCTAACACCGTGCAAAAGTATTAGTCATACAGTTTTTTCCGTCTATATTCTGCTTATTTTTTATTTCTATTTAAGTGATTACTTTTTGCAATTTGAAAGTTTACAATTACAGACTCTACTCCCTCTGAGCGACCTTTACACCTTTACTTTATATATAATACACAAAAAAAATAACACCAGAGCAAAAGTATATGAATCTTGGCTAGTTCATCGGCAATCACTGTTAAATGGTAAATGGTAGCGAAAACCAACATACAGCCAAGATGTTTTCAATAACAGATACTGGCAGTAGAATAGGTTATAGTTCAGTGACTGTTACCATGCCCCTCTAGTACAATACCACAATAAACCATAGGGGTTATGGTGAAGTGGAAACCTCTAAAGGCTACACAAGTTCAGCTACAAAGCAGTAGACCACTCAAATTCACTACATGGGTCAGTTGATTCCTAAAAGGCATATTACACAAAAGTAATTTGTTTTTGAATGCAAACAATTTGAGCACAAGCACTGCATGTTTTGGTCTTGTCACATTTCGAGAGTTTGTCCTTGCCACTGTCAGCATAGGCTTGTTGGATTGGGGGCTGTGACCCTATTGGTTTATAAAGCAAGTTCAAGTTCAAGTTCATTTATTTATATAGCGCCTTTTACAATGGAGCATTGTCTCAAAGCAGCTTCACAATATTACACAGTTCCAAAAGGCCAATCCCAAGTTGAGCAAGCCTAGGGCGACAATGGCAAGGAAAAACTCCCTAAAATAGTAGGAAGAAACCTTGGCAGGACCAAGACTCAACAAGGGGCCCATCCTCCATGGGTGGCCTAGATGCTAACTAAAAGCTGTTCTGAAATCTTTTTCTATTGTGAGATCACTATATAAACTAATAGATTAGACTAGTTTGGTCCTTCATGAACTGCGTTACTGCCCATAAACTGCACCTAAGGCAGGATGGTAGCTAATTTGGTGGCATTTGTAACATTTATTGAAGAAGGAATAACAATATGTGCATGCTTGTCATTGTTTGTTTCTGGGTATTTCTAGATAAATGACATTTGTTCTGTATACCAAACAGAGTTAAAAAAACAACTTGACTGGCCTTCACAGAGCCACAGAATCTCAACCATAAACACAGACTGTGAGCATTATTACCTTGTGTGTGCCTGGTCGGACTCCTGAAGCATAATGGAATCGAAACCTTACAGTCATACTTCAAAACACAAAACCTTCACAAAAAGGGGAGTCTGTTATAGTGTCGAGGGACCAATTCCCATATTAATTCCTTTGGTTTTGTAATGTAACATTAAACAAACACATATGGATGTGATTTTTGCCAGTCCACATACCTTTGGCCATTTAGTGTATACTTAGTGGTCTTGTGATTAGGATAAAAATGCTTTATTCAACTGAGATGAGCCAAGTTCACGGTCTGTAGTGATAAATCACAGAGGTCCTGTTGTTGAAGTGATGGGTCTAGTCTTCACCAGAGTGGCTTAGAATTAGAGAAGCAAACACGCAGGCACACACCATAAACGTTCTGCTTCCCGACCACAGTGGCTTCAGGAAATGGATGAATCCCCAGCTCCAGCATCACTCACTAGTGCAGATGAAGGCGGTCATATTTACAGGTCTCATGTGGACGCTTTCACGCTTTGTTCTGCGTGAAGCACTTCACAAGCTGCTTTGCTGTTCCCCAATTCTAAATTTAATCCAGTAAGAGACTTTGCACTCCCTGCTAGACAAATTAGCCCATACTAAAGCTCAGGAATGTGGACGAGAGACTGAGATGGGGAACCGGAGTATATCTACACAGGTGTTCGTTTTTATGGGAAGCTCAGACAGAACAGAAATGAATTAACTGTTTAATTATAGATTCATTCCACAATCGAAAAAGTAACCTTAACGGTTCTGCTCACATTTGCTTCTGTGTAATACACGAACTAAACCCACCTAGACATGCATGGGACATGCAAACTTCACAGAGGCAGAATAATAATTAAAGATTTTTGTGTGATCTGTGATGTTGAGTTGCTTCTTCTTGCCTCTCAAGTACGATCGCTGTTTGTTGGTAGCTGAGGAGCTGGGTTGTCAGTGCCTCATGATCTCTCTTGGCCATGTTGCCTTCTGGTTCACTTTCTAGCTATGCTGCTTTTATATAGTTAATGCTCCCGGAGTCTCATGCTACATTTTCACAAATGTGTTCTTAACATCAACTAACTACATATTTTGTTTTTTCCCCAAGATCTTCTTCCGGTACCAGTTCCAGTCCTCACACAAAAAATGCTCTTCCGGTTTCAGCTCCAGCTCCACTCAAGCTGTTTTTCCATCACCAATTTCAGTCCTCATGCAGCAACTCGGACTACAGAGCAATAACTTCCAATCCCCTCGTCTGGTTGACTGACATGCTGAGACAACAAAACTGTCCCACTAAGGACACAAAATCCTACAGTGACTCGTTTTATTTGTACTGTTCATTATATTGTTTTCTCTTTAGTGTATCAAGTTTTTAAAAAGTTTTGAAAAATTGCTAAATTCCTTAAATTAAAAAATGTTTTTATTTCATGTATTATATTTCCTTTAAATCTATTCTCTCATTTTAATAGTTATATTTAGCTTCTCTTTAGTTAGCTGTTACTTATTAAACTCATTAATTAGGTAATTAATTGTAACTGTAATTAATAACATGTATCATCTAGTCTTGGCCCGTGCACATTTAATCAGTTTCTGAGTATTGGTCCTCCCAGTGTTTCTTTTTAGTAATATTTAGGGAGTTTTTCCTTTCCACTGTTACCCTAGACTTATTGTTATATGACTCTGGTCCTTGGTATGTGTAAAGTTGGTCTGAGACATTGTACAAATTGCTATAGAAATAAATTGGACATTTACCTGGACAGTAAAGAATAAAGTATATCTCAGCTATGACAGCCTGTACATCCCCTGTCCTCTTGTACAGATACCATGCCTTCTACTATTTGTAAAAGTTACTTCATAGCATTGAAATAAGCGTTTGTCTTTGTGGGTACAAAATGTATTCAATAACAGCTGTGATTCAGACGACTGTGCTGTAATTTTAAGAGAAGAACTCTACAAAGCTGTTTAAAAAATGCCCTGAATGTGAAAAATGTTGCTTACCACCTCCCACAACATCTATGGCTGTTTGCGATGCATGCCACAGATTTGTTCTGGAGGCCCATCGGGAAGTCCACCATAAAAAAGCGTAATTAAATTAATCTCTTTCCCACTGAAACGAGCAGCATGACTAGATCAATATCCTGTCAAAGTCGTACCAAAATAAAAGTCATTTTCTACAAGACACAAGATCTTACTCTATCACTGCCATAATTTTAGATGACTATAGTATCCTTATATTTAGATACTCAATTGTCATTTTAAATCTTGAAACTGATAACACACAGGATACAGTAGGCCATACCTTGTTCAGTACTCTGCAAAAGTCTTAAGCCAACATTAGATATGCTGCATAAGCAACAGTATATTTATAAGAACACAATCAGATAATACAGGAAATATGGATGCAGTGTTAGAAGCTGAATAAATCAGAAAACAACATCTGTAGGCTACAGTGTAAATATTTAGCTGATAAATGTAAGAGCTCCCCTTACACTTCAGTAATAGTGCATCTGCAACTTCATCGGGATATCAAGTCGGCCCTCTTAAGAAGCTTTATCAGAAAGGGTCTTTTCTTTGGAACGTTCCAAGAAACTACTTTTTTCGGAAGGGGAAAAGTGTGAAAAAGCTAAGATATACTAAACGAGGATTGGAATGATATGGAGTGACCAATCAAAATTGGAAATCTTTGGGACCATCTTTTGTCATCAACAATTCTTTATATATGGCCATTATAATATTGCAAAAATAATAATCTAATGGTGGCCTAATAGTTTTGGATAGTACTGTACTTTAGTACTTTAGTACTACTGTTTACATTATTGACACATAATGTGTAGCCTGTGATTCCTACATTTGCAAAGAACAGCCTGATATACATTTATGACACCAATAGATACAACAAAAAGGTTATCCAAGCAATAGACGGTTGGATCCCACTCCAAGGTGGCACCTGCAGAACCTCCAAAGTTCTTAGCTTGAACCTGCTACATTTAGTAAAGAACTAAACTGGATCCAAACAAAAGGTCTGAAGCTAAAATCTATGTTACACTACCACTCTTCCTCTCACATACTACAACTATGAGCCAATATTTCCACATAAAAGGAAAATTCCGATATGGGACTGGATTTACATTTGATGATGCATAGAGGAGGCAGCGTCTCTTAATCATCTCTCTTCCACAGCTAGTAAAGCTGTCAGTAAATAAAGATGTGCAGGAACACCCAGTGGACTAGCTGCTCATGCTTCACTAATCTTCTTCTAACAGCTTTGGCTGCCTAAAGGTTTCCGGTTCGAGCAACAGGTACTACGGAGCACTGAGGATTATTTATCCGCAGGAACTTATTTCATTAGGGGTGAGCTAATGCAAAAAAATAAAAATCTCATACATAGAAATAGAAGCAGGTCATTAAGACTTGTCAAACCCATATTCAGTCAGCAACGTAAAGCAACTTTAATACGATAGATTTTGTATCTGAGCTTTAAACACCATAGCACTGAAACAAAAGAAAACATTTAGGAGACTCCAGATTCAAATGTACACAATCAGATTCAACTTGCACAAAAAGTAATACTAATTTTGTTAAAAGATTGTGCAGTTGTTTATGCTCCTTTCACACTTTCATCAACAGGCAACAATCAATAGCAAATAAAAACGATAAAGGGCTAAAACACATAATTCAGTAAATAAGCCATTGTCTAGGGTGACCGTGTTTTGAACAGTTTTAAGCCTGACTTTCTGGTTCAGAGCTGAGCGTTTCAATGGTGACACCATGCACTTAATTCATAACCATTTAGTCATTAACCATTATACAGTGTTGGAATCAATGTTCAATCTCAGTTTGCATTCAAATTTGGCCCAGTAACTAAAAACACTTAGAAAACTTGGTATCTAAAACTAAAAAGATTTGGTATCCACAACCCATTTCCTAGTCATTATTACATTTGTTTCCTTTTCCATTCCATTAAATATTTCCTGATCTATGTTCACTTTTGAACTGTATCATCTAGCTAGGCTACTTGGAAACCACATAGACCAAGGCTGGTCAAGTTCGAGAAATCATTGAAGATATTTGCAATCACATGGTTATAGTGGCATGTCTTAATGGTGGATTTTCATGTGGGATTTCAAATAAGTTAGTTTGTTCTGTTTCAGACTCTTGAAAGCAATTCCACAGTCTGCTAAGCACGCTTTTGGATGTTCCAGATACAGATGCCACTGTTGACGGTGTTTGACCAGACGTCCTATGGCTCTCCAAGCTTCACATTCAGACATTCAGGGAAATCGTATTAAAGAGTTATTGCAAGGGCTGGGAAATTGCAGGATGTGCACTTTCAAGAACAGGGAATATTCAGATACTCCAGCACTTTCAGCCTTTTATATAGTGAATTTTCACCAATTAAATAAAAGTGATTTTGTATCTAATCTTCATTATAGAACAACTTTCTTCTTTCAGCTTACAACTTTCTTTTAAAAATGCTTCTTTTTTATTGCTTTGTATTCATTTTGAAATATTCCCTAATTTTTGTCAGCGGTCTACTTTCAATCTCCCACTGTTTACCTCCGCTACACTTGGAAGTGATTTTACTTTATTTATTCTGAACTAAAACACACATTTTCAGTTGCACCTGAAACAAGGTTGCAAGCCCCATTACTTATATTTAGAATTTTTCACAGAATATTTAACAAAAAAACTTTTTTTCCAGACAATCTGGCTTTAGAAGAGTCTAAGACCCTCCTGACCATGTAATGCTCCAAATCATCAGCATGGAAATGTTCAAACCGTGGCATTTGATCTGCATAAAACCATGTGTGTCTGTACATTCCTGTCAGCACTGTAATGCTGTTGGGTACCTCCTAATTGGACCGGTTTTAGTTTTTGGATTTAATTTTGATTAAATGTAGGTCTGACACCCCCACCACATACCCATTCCTACAAGACTGGGTCCAAGATCAGGTCTGCCCAAGATGGAAAATATCTTGATGACGATGATCTAGAGGTGTCGGTATATATGTGTATGAGCTGTGTATGCATTTGTGTGTGTTGGCTCGGTCAGTGGCGGCTGAGAACACACCAGGAGACTTACCAAGGGGTCCACGGCGTTGAGCAAAGTGATGAAGTGTGGACTACACGTGTGAGCTGGTGTGTATGTGCGTGAATGTGCATGGAGTATGTCGGTTCACTTGACCATTAATCATTTCCCAATACCTCTACAGTACCTGCACAAACAGACACAGGAACCCACACACACAGGGTGGTCCTGTCACCCGCTGTAAAACTATCGCTAATAAACACAGAGAAACATCACGAGATTCATAAACGTCCGAGTGCTGAAGTGTGGATCGTCTCTTTCACTTTCCTACTTAACTTGCATCAACTTACTCACTAAAACCACAAACCACAACTCTATTACACCACTGATTTACTCAAATTCTCTGTTTGCAGTTGCAAATCCTAATCTAGGTCATAATTTAGATAAAGTTTTAGCAGGATAGCAGACACCCTTATCCAAAGAGACTTAAAATTTAAGCAATGGTTAAGGACATTTAACAGCTTTTTTGGCAGAGGTGGGATTTGAACTCTGGACTGTCAGGCTACTACAGTCCACTTTCTAAATCTTTATGAATGTTTGCACCGCACAGTTTTTAGCCTCAGCAGCCATTTCAGCAATACACACAAGGTTATTTCTATACTTGAATTGAATACTATAACTGACAGCAAGACTAGTCATATATGTACATTCAATTCAGGCCAATTAAGCGTAATGAATAAACCTAAGTCATGTATTTGGACTGGAAACTACTGAAAATTGTGGGAGGACCCTGGAGTACCCTGAGTAAACCCATGCAGACACGGGGGACAAAAAACACAGTTTTTGGCTGCAAGCACATGCATTGAAACATAAGTATTAGCTGCTAATCTAACGCCTAGTTAGCAACACTGTTCAGTCACTTTAAGCTTGTACAGTATTTCCCTGTAAATTGGCACTTATGAATCTGTGGCTTCACAAAATTGAATATTTTTTCCTTGAAACCTAACAGTTAAAATGTATGTTATGATTTTAAAATTTGTCCAGCAGATGTATCTTTTGTGACCGGTAATTTGTATATATCGGTTTTAACGTTAATTTGTTAAGAATAATACTAAATAGAGATGATGTCATAGCAATAATGATTTACTTACAGCATCAAATAATAGTGCATGTATTATTATTATTATATATTACTATAGTCTTATGAAATACAAACAGCGCTCATACGCTTTTTGGTTCCGTCAAATTTCATTTTATTACTGGACTTGCATAAAATGAACACACAATGAAATTGTTAATTGTTAATAATTGTTTATTGTGGCAGGCTTACTTGCAACTATTATTTTCAACCTTCTAGAAATATAAAAGAGGTTGCTTGTTACTTCAGTATAGCATAAAATGTTAATAATTTTGCTGTTTGAGTGGCAGAGGGACAATTTGCTAGTGTGGCATTAGAGAGTCTTGCCACACTCCAAATCCCTAGTGTGAATTTGCCTGAGGTAGGGGTGCCCCCTCCCATACCTCCTCATGCACCCAGTGAGTGCCAGGACAGGTGAGTGAGGAGTGGAAAGAAAAAAACTCAAAAAAAGAATCATCTCTTCCCTGTGTGTCCACTTACACTCTGTATAGCATTTAAACGGACTTCACTACACAACACTCACAGTCTCAAATCAAAGAGCTCATGTCATGCTATATAATAAGCCATCAGTTACCCAGACAGGAGTTTAAGTGTTGCATCTTAACCGGTCATATATAATACTTCAGGAGTGCAGTAATCTCAGACACAAGACGAGACACAGAACTGTGGATTACACAATATGCCAAGTAGCTAATCACAATTTTATGCAGCAGAGCAACTTCAAAACATCAATGTTATTATGGAAACAAACACAAAACCAAAGTTTGCACTTCTCTCCACGAGACCACATCTTCTGACTGCACTTGAAAAAAGCACAATGATTGCACCGAACCGCCTTAGAAGCAGTAAAGGCTTTCGGCTCGCGAGACATGTCTGTGTTGAATTATGAGCTCGGCAAAAACAAAATGGCAAAAACATGCAACTCTTTGCCCAGAGGACTTTCAGCTCCACCTGGGTTTAGATTTGGAAATCCCAAAAAGTATCTCGTTTGCATTTTTCTTCCACTCATATTTTCCTTGTGTATTCTGAGAAGCACAAGGATGTAGGGCTTAGTGAGAGTAAACAGTTCCTTCCAGGTAAATATTATGGGTATGTAGAGTCCCGAAGCAAAGACTTGGCCTGACTCAGAGTACAGAGTATTGATTTTTCTCATTTTACCAAGTATAGTTTTTATGCATGCTTTGCTTTTGCCCAACCATGAAACACAGCAGAAACATAGAGAGGCTTGTTTCTGTTAAACATGTCAGAAAAGATCGTAGTTGTGGATCTACTGTATATTTATATTTTAGATGTGCCGGGTTGCCACATTAGCCGTCTCAGACATTTCAATCAAATTCAATCCTAATACCCAAAGGCTTCGAAATACATGTCTTGCTAATGTGCTCATGTTCTCCAGTGGGTTGAATCACTTGCCTGAGTGCCCTTTCCAGTGAGTCAGTGAGCAGGCATTGCTGGCAGTGAATCCAGATGGGGTATTAGTAGGTGTCTAAGTTTCCATGAGGACAAGAAACGCCAAAACGGTGTCAGAATTTGCTCCCTAAAATCTGACCAGCAAGCCACCTGCTTCCGATTAACAACTTCGAGTGTTTGGCTTAGGTCCCCACTCTCTCTCTCCCTCTCTCTCTCTCTCTCTCTCTCTCTCTCTCTCCCCCTCACTCTCAACATCCCATTCCTTTAGCTTATGTTTGTTTTCATTTTTGTATTTTCTTCCCGCTCGTACAGTTCCATTTTCTTTTCATGTCGACTGTGTTCAAGGATGACAGAGAGGCATTTTTGTGTCCATTAGCTAAATTTCATTTCCTGTTATTTCTCAGTGCATGCTGCTGAAAATGTTTGGAGCAGCACTGCCTTACAGTTTTGGTGAAAGGTTCCATCTATCCACCGGTTTGTCCCTGGTTTTATTTAGAACCAATAAGAGAATAAAATAAAACCATCTCAAGGGGCACCACTTCAGAAAGATTTTAAAGGAGGAAGCCTTCAGGATAACCAAGGTACCTTTGTTTCAGGGGGTTATTTGTGCCGAAATGAATCTTGGAACACTCAAACCAGAAAAAAACCCTCTTATTTGCTGTTCCAAAGGGATCTAAGCATTTGTATATGGGTACCTAGTGATTTTAAACATTTTAAACGGGTTCTACTCGGGAACATTTTCTGAAATAGTTCTTCCTGGACCCTCTTTTGTAGATTTTAAGGGACAATCCAGATGGCATTCTAGGGCTGAACCTCGTTTTAGGTGAGATGGACTATGAAATGTTGGTTGAGATGGGTTCAATGGGACTGTCTGTGGTTTATGTTCATTATAAACTAAACAGTTTTTTTTCTATCGTTACTAATTATCAGAAGTTCCATCAAGCAGAATAAATCAGTCCTTTCTCTGCATGCATCAATAAAAACTGCACTGAGTTTCTAACAAAAAAAGTTTTTTTGAAAAAATAGTTAAATTATTAATTATAAGTTAAAAGTCATTATCCAATCCATTATATTTTTATTTTTAATAATCCCATCTAGACTGAAAGTGTGCATTTTAGCCTGTTTTACTTAGCTAGTATAGTTTAGATTTGTATTTGTTTCAAGGCAGATTTAAATTTTAATATTATTTACTTTTATGTAATTTAGCAGATGCCCTGATCCAGAGTAACTTAAAACTGACGCTGTCTTACATGCCAAGCAATTGTGGGTTAACAGTTATGCTCAAGGACCCAACAGTGACAGCTTGACAGTGATGGGATTTGAACCCTGGATCTTCTGGTCTATAGTCCAATCCCACGTCCACTTGTCTATGTTACACCAGCTTCTTCTTGCATTCTGAAGACATAGTTTAAGTTAATTGGTGGCTCTAAATTACCACAACATGAGCATTTGGCTGGTATTGTTGTAACCTTTCACTTTCCATTAATAGCCATTAATGCCTAAGTGTGGTTCAATAAACAAGCTTTTTGTGTCATTCTATTTCTCCTAATCCAATCTAAGACAAACATGCAAATGAAATAGAAAGGAAAATCACTCTTAAATCAAATGAGCTATGAAAGAGCATCAGTAAAGCGTTAAAACTTTCCACAAACTGTTTTGTTTCTTGACACACTAAACTTTGGGTATTAAGAGATGACTCTAAGGTCCAGCTGTCTCGGTTTAAAATATACCTCCCTCAATACATGCATCAGCGATCAGAATGTCACTCACTTCATATACATGCTATGTGTGCAATTATCCATCAACATGCAAAGTTTATATAGTTTATCTAAATGCTTGGTTTGCACTCTCTGAGTCGTGGCAATAGTGCATGTGGCATAAATGTTTTGAGTCTGTGCCATTTCTAAATATCTGTGTGCACGACACCACTGATTATTAACCGTCCAACAAATCCTTTTCAGTCCATAAATCAATCCTTTACAGGTGTTAAGTTATAGTATAAGTTCTCCTTAACCTATCATTATTGCACCACTTTATATCAAGCAGCAGATGTGTGAAAAGTATCAGTGCTATTCAAATACAAGCGAATCGCAAAATAAGAACAGCTATTTATTCCTATACTTGCTCCAGCACGGGCAAATACAGACACGAGCGCACACAGAGACACAGACCTAAATCCTGCACTAAGTTTAACCCCGGTGTTATTCGGCTTTGCTGGAGGGTTTCATGTCCATGTGGTTCTGATGTCATCCTTTCACAGCATTCTTTCAGCCGTCTCGTGGTCCAACATCAGCACGGAGAAACACACAGATGCGCCGCAGATCCACAATCCACAACGACGCGCTACGGATTTAGTGAAAGCTCAAGGATTCCATTACTCCCATAAAAAGCGGCAAGGCTTTGCTGTTCTGGTCCAGAACAAGCTCACATTTAACATCCAGTCAGCCACCTTGTGCCTACACTTACATTAATAATCATTTGTAGGACTGCTTACAACTTGTGTCGTTTGACAAGATTACAGTATTCTATAGACGGAACGATTCTGAGAGTTAATGCCAAGTGAGAGTTTCTAATGGCAAAAAAAGTTTAAGGACCACCGTGTCTGTTGCCTATTTTTAGGCCTCCACACTGAGCTTGATGCTGGTTTGGCTGGGAGGAAGGCCAATTTGCTACTGATACTATCACAAGCCGTGCAAAACCCCACTGACATGTTTGTGCCCCGACAGGTTGATTTCGGTTAAAGTTTGAGAGTTACGAAACATCCCGCTAAACACACAGGATTCTCAAACCCTAAGTCTTCACTGTAAAAAGCTCTATGACTGAACGGCTAAAGCCTATTGCCTTCAGTCACAGAAGAAGTCTTATGTTTACATCAAGAAAAATTATTGTTAATTCTCTCCACTCTGATCTCAAGTGGAGGCTGACAGCTATGCTCTCTGTACGGGGATAAATTATATTCCTTTTTTGCTTTTTGCAAGACCGAGGGTGAATTTATCAGGCGCAAAGGCGCCCAATGCCATTTTCACCCCAGGGTGGTGAGCTAAGAAAGACGACACGCTGAGCCAGGCACGTTTTGTGATGTCTGGCACTCAATTACCTATTTCTGGCCCCACTACACAGAACTATGTTGGCTATGGTGATGGATTTCAATCTACTCAGCACTTTGATTCCATTCTACACTGGCTATCAGAACCGATTGATATCCCTGAAGATAAACTGACAACAGAAAGAAAAAAAACCTCAAATGTTTTCGTATGTTTTTTAGACCACCATGAGCAGCCAGAGCAGTTTCACTGTGTCTTGGCATAGATGCTGCAAGTGTCTGGAACTGTACATGGAGAAATGGAACGGCAGTCTTTCAAACAATATTCAGTCAAATTGACTTTTTCAGAAACACTGGCTAAAATCTCCCATAGGTGTTCAACTGAGTTAAAATATGGCAACCGTGAAGACCGCATTTATCATAATTATTATCATGCTCGTCAGCCCATTCAGTGAAGTCTACTGCTCTGTCATGCTAGAACCAATAACTCTGGCCATTAAAGAAACTATGTCATAGTGATCAGTCAGAGGATCTTTGTACTGATATCCTTGTATGTTCCTCTAAGCACATAAGCAGACCTAAACCAGAGGTATTCTAAATTTATTCTTAAGGTATCCCTAATTTATAACAGGGATATGCTCTGACAAATCCATTGTAAGCTGAATGTATCGTAAAACTGAGCGGTTTAAAATATACTGTATTTATCATAACATTACAGGACCGTGACCACAGCTTGTCCTCAGTGCATTTCCCAGTGCTCATCACTCCCACCATGTGACCCCTTACACCATGCACTGCTGAGTGTAGGCGAGTATTATAGTGCGTTAACATGCTTAAAACACTTGCATTAAACTGCATTGTAAAAACAGTAACCTAAAGCTTATTGTATAATAAAGTATTGTGTAACTTGTTTAACTTATTAAATAGTCTATTAAAATTTAGCATTGCGTTCATTACTCCCACCACATGCCTCCCTACATCATGCACTGCCGAGTTGGTTATCAGAGTATTGTACAGTAACATTACTGCATATTTCTTGACCAGAAAGAGAATGGCTTCTCCCGAATTTGTATTTATGCTTATTATATTCCCATCATATAGTCGAAATATTGCAAAACTGGGATCTTTATTGCCATACAAAAAGCTCTACAGGTCTTAAAACTGAATTTTGTTTACTTCATAGTCACAGTTACTGATCATACAAAAAGCAAACAAGTTGCTTATGACAATCTACGAATTTAGGCTCCTTAGGAGTTGCAAATTCGAAACGTATAATAAGCATTAAGAACGCAAACGCAAACATTCATAAACACTAACTAACCAGTCGTTCCTTGTTTGATGTATTACAAATTTCACAAGAAATCTGGTTCATTATTTACCAGCTAGCTCGAAAAGAAAAAAAGGCAGAATTATTTATGGTATGCTGTATTACTAATAGAATAATGAGTTATGTTCTTGTGGTTTAAGCTTAAGGGTCCCAGAGGGAAGATGATGCACATATATTGGAAGGTTTCCCTCCCCACATGTTTACCCAAAACTGAGCCAATCAGCAGGACCACAAGTGTTAGTAGGATGAGTCAAGTGTTTGGGAATAATCAGAAGATTATATTGTTTTAATACAAGATCTCTCTATATAAAACTCCCAATTACCAAATAACCTTTACTTGACGTCACGGCTCTTTTGGACACAGCAGAACTGAAACCGCCTCAACAGCATTGCGTGCAAAAGCAGGCTGGAATGTCATGTTGGTCACCGTATGAAGGTGCCCCCATGTGCCAGTTCATGGGAATCTTACTTTGTTATCCTTCTCCAGATTCATACCTGCAGCTTGTCTGTTTAGACATACTGACAATTTTAACACCACTGACCCATTCGGCCTTTTATATCTAATCACTGGACTGTAGCTTCACCCTCCAGCCTTTCGCCTGCGTCTTACTCACGCTATCACAGACATGAGAGTCCAGTGAGAAGATTGTTTGCTTGAAATATATCTAAAATATTCCATTTGAAATTGTGGGTTCAGCTAGTGAAAGCACTGGTTAGTTAGTGAGCAACTAATATAACTAAATTATAAATATAGCAAAACCATAAAAGTAAAAGTCCATCCAACCATTGTGTTACAATAATAATGGATATATGAATGTAAATACATTTCCTCAGCAGGACCATGCCTTTCCTTACACACATTCGAAATGTAGAAACATTTTCAGAGCCTAATGTGTTTGTCTAATAGTAGCAGTTTATTCCCGCATGCCAAAAACATCAGCGCAGCCGATATTATCTCTGCTTGTATCTGATAAAGACACCTGGCCTGCAATAACATGACATGCCCGAGTCCTTGTTTAAAGATGTAGGCTGAAGGTTTTGCTCCTGAAGCATTGCGCAGCTGACAGTTTTGGGTGAAAAGAATTCCAGATACCCATCTGATTGTCTTACTCGGTTTTGAACTATGTAGGTGTACAAGTGTGTGCTGGTGCAATATTAACTGTCATGAATAGTGGGCATTTACAGCAAAACTTCAGGCACCCTGGTTATATGAGACGGTTTGTGGGTTTTAAATGCATACGTGAGAGTAAAGACAGTGTATATAATAGGAAAATGTAACCAATTATCAAATGGTTGAACACATGAAACATCTGGAAAGTCGGCCAGACTTTTGCCCATTGTTTTTCTCCTCAGTTTTTTACTTTACTCAATGTTGGGCTTTTTAGAGAGAGAACCAACATTCTCTTAATGCCAATTTATCCGGGGGTGACTCTACAATGCACTTTGTTTCAGTTCATTTATTGACGTATTGTCATATCATTTCACCTACAATTTTTATAACAAAAATGTAACGTTTATTAATTAATTAGCTGTATAAAAAGATTCCAGAAGTCCATGTCATGTACAAGTAAAACATAGTGATGGGACCAATACCAAGTCTTCTGAGAGCAATTTCTGTAATACAGAGGAAACACCCAAGCAGATATGGGTTTATACAACCTCAGCTGTTGTTACTAATATTACTCTGTGCTCAGAATACAGAGTTTTGGCTGGTGAAAGACTCATAGGAAAAAATATTGGCGCAGTATTGTTTTCTTTTTTAGCATTTTATACATGGTTGTCTGGTTGAAACATTACGAGTTTGAGTAGTAATATTATTCATTGGATTTGCTCTTTTGCTCCTCAACAAACCTGCATACGACCCCTAAACGACCAGATATCACTTTGCCCCAAGGCACACCTTCCCACCCCATGAAAGGACTGGAAAAAAAAACTCACCGACACACTCGTTGGCCTCCCTGGCAGTGGCGCGCTGCCACGGCCGATCGTAGTGAAAGGGCTTGCACCTGTCACACTCGGGTCCCGCCGTGTTGTGCTTGCACTCACACACCAGGTTGCCGTCGCGGTCGCGCACGCACTTGGACGCGTGTCCATTGCACTTGCAGCGGCCGCCCACCTGCAGGTCGGACACGGCATAGAAGTACGAATCGCGCGCCAGCTCCGAGTCGTCCTCGTTCTCGTCTCCAAAGGTGTGAAGCCGACTGAACGTCACTTTGATGTCGGTCGCCGTGACCCAGTCCTGCAGCACAGGCGAGTTGTCGAAGTCGTGCGCAGACGGCCTGCCGTCCAGCGTGCTGAAGGCAATGAGGCCACCGGCCAGCGGCTGCATGTCGGTGTGTGAGTCCGTGCAGATGGCCTCCTGCTCGTTCTGTTTGGTGATAACGGCGCGGCTTGGTCGGTTGTACATCTTCTTGCATTGCGTGGAGTAGAACTGGAACGGCACCCACGTCTTGCCGTAGTCCATGGACTTGAAGATGGCCATCGACTCGGGGCGCGGAGAGCAGAACTGCAGGCTCACGTAGGTCACCTCAAACTTTTTGCCCAGCGACAGGGTGAGCGTCACGTTCTGTGGGTGCTGCACGTAGCTCTCGCCCTGCCAACACGTCAGGTTGTGCGGGTTGTTCAGGTCCGTCAGGTAAGCAGCCGGGTGTGCCTTTTTGGGGTCCGTCGCGTCACAAGTGTGGCAGTCCCGCGACCGCTCGTCGCCCTTCTCGCTCACCACGCAGTAGCGTGCTGCTGGCGTGCCACACGTACTGGAAGCGCGCACGTCCTTCCCAAACGCCGCGTTCACAAAGTCGGGAATGCAGCGGCGCGGGTTGCCGTTTTCGTCATAGCACGGGTCGGGTGGAGAGGACTGCGCGGCGAACATGCTCATGCCGTATCCGCCACCCTTCGCACCTTCTACCATCACGCACAGCGCCACCAGCGTGGTCCAAGCCACGAACACCCGCAGCATGGTCCCTTCCGAGTGCGTCTCGCTCACAAAGTGCGGGCAAAGCAAATCAAAACTTATTAGAGCGCAGCGGCGGTGTCTGCGCGCAAGCATGCAACCAGGCGCCTTGTCACTTACACGCACGTGCTTTTTCTGCCTAGAATCTCCAACCAGATATAGGGCTTTCGATCTGTCTAGACTGACTTAAAAAAAAAATAAAATCGAAAACTGTGCCCACATGCAAAGAAAACGCACTACTAAGAAACAAGGCACAGAGGACGAAAACTTCTCAGCCGGGCGGAGTAAAGTAACCTATGGCCAACGGCTTAAAGAAATTACAGGGTACTCTCCCTTTCTTTCCTCTCCCCTCCACTCACTTTCGCCCGGATGTGTTGTAATCTCGTTCTCTTTTCCCCTTAAAGGCAAGCAATATGAAAAACAAAACCTGCTATTACTCCTCTCCCTATAGCTCTCCCTCTTCCACTCATTCACACCACTGGCGCTGTTTCTGAGCGTCCTCTTCTTTTTCTCTCTGCTTTCTGTGTGAACGCACTGGGCATCCAGTCATTCAGATAAAGTCTGAGCTCACTAAATAGGCTCCACGCCAGAGGGGACATCAACATGCAGGTGATTTGCAGCAGTCCCAGCACCAAAGCCAATCATATCACCAATCATCTCCATCCACCTCTCTCTAAATTCTGAATTGGATTTTGAAGACACCACCCTGCGATTACTGTTTTTAATACAATAAACCCTGTACAATAAAGGGAGTGGGTTGAATCGAAATGAACCCAATACTCCTTTGTCTAACTACAACAGATCATCAGCCCAATACAGCCATGCATAATTGTTGCTGCTTTATTTTGCATTGAAGGCTGATGCTAAACAGTCATAGCAGCCCAAACCCTGTTCCAATAAGTATTTTGTAAATGTCACAACTTCATGCATGCTTCCTTAACGGATGACATATCACGAAACTAGAGGTGCCCAAATATTTGCAGTTGCCAGATTTATGTTGTATGTTATGCTTTAGAATTTGGAAACCCAGGTTATCTGATGTGATTGTTTTAACCCTCATTTTATTCCATTTACTCAGGCTTGCCCAAATGTTTACATAAGACTTTTCTTGTTCTATTCTTTTAAGCCTGGAACAGAGAGGTCCACTAACGTCCATTACTGAGCTGGTGAGGCTGGACTAAAATTCCATGATCTGGCAACTTAATATAGTTGCCCTTGTCCTATGGCATTTTACGTTATTTTCTTAAAGGACCTTTAACCTTTGCGGATAACAAGCATGGCTACTACTCTTTCTTCCAATTGGTTTAAACACAGAAAAATCTAGCACTGGAAATCGGCATTTGCCAAATATGATACCTGGTGCTTTTCTTGTAAATGAATTAATAATTTCCTGTATAATAAATTACTTGACTTGTTAACAGTTTAATACAATATGCAGAAATGTTCTATTTCAATTAATTCTTTTCAGAGGATGTGTAAAAATCACATTCCGTGACCAGGGACATCAACGTTTTGGTTCACATATTTTGTGCAATCACAATAGCCTTCTTCTCAATGTTTTAAATACACTTTAAAAAAAGAAACGTTTACTCTATAAGCTCTGCTGTCACCTGGCATAATGCGCTCAGTGATGTCTAGGAACACTTGCACACAAGAATTGTACACAAATCTGATATCTTTGAAGATCTATGAAAATGTTTGACCTTTACATTTACAGTGTTCACACTCATCCAGTTTTTTGTTCTCATTGACAGACATTTCCTTATGCTAGTATAAATAGGCTACAGCCCAAAAACATCATCCAACTAAAATCCTGACAATAGTAGGTGCAGTTAAGACAACATTTAAGAACAACACCATTCAGAGAGCCGCTCCTGTGGCTTGGTTATAAGATTCTTGTTGATCATGCATTATGACGGCCGGGTGGTGAGGTTACATGGCCCTTGATGGACTGGCATTTTATCCAAATAACACTTTTGCCTGCACCCAGTAAGTTCTGGCATAGGTCAAAATGGGAATGTCATCTTTCAAGTAAGTGCTTGCATGGCTCAGTGACATTTCTCCAGCCCAACAACGTAGTGGCCTGCATTCTAGTCAGACAGGTTCAGCGTCGTACAAGCATATTGGCCATGCCTGAAAAATGGCAGAACGGTCAAGGGACTGTTGTCCCATCCACAGCGGGCATACCCCAGATCTCCATGACTGGCTACACCCAATCACCCTCAACCAAAATACTCACCAAGAATATAGAAATGGTAGAGAAAAAGATTTTTTACCTTTAAGCATAATGACTGTAAAGGTAGCACATTCTATTATAATAT
>JAVSBV010000065.1:3424997-3439333 GCA_033117975.1 Parotocinclus spilosoma
GCGCGTCTGTGTCTGTGTGTGCGCGCGTCTGTGTCTGTCTGTGCGCGCGTCTGTGTCTGTCTGTGCGCGCGTCTCTGTCTGTCTGTGCGCGCGTCTCTGTCTGTCTGTGCGCGCGTCTCTGTCTGTCTGTGCGCGCGTCTGTGTCTGTCTGTGCACGCGTCTGTGTCTGTCTGTGTGTCTCTGTGTGCGTGTGTCTGTGTCTGTCTGTGTGTGCGTGCGTGTGTGTCTGTCTGTGTGTGCGTGCGTGTGTGTGCATGTGTATGTGTGTGTATACACACGCTGTATATAGCTTGAGCTGTAAGTGTTAAATGTCATGTTTTGTCTCCAGGACGTGCTTACACTGGGCGTGCAAGAGGAACCACAAGCACATTGTGGCATATCTTCTGAATTCTGGTGCAGATAAAGAAATTCCCACTGGAAAGGATGAGCTAGCTGCTCAGCTCACATCCAAACCTGAGATCAAAAGAATGCTTGGGGGTATGTTGTCTTATTTTCTAGCTGACTTTTTTGATTATTACGCAAGAGTTTGGTTTTGAGTTTTGTTTAACTCTTCGAGGTCTGGGTGGCACATTGGCACCATGGTGCGAGTTGTCGACGCTGTTGAATGTGTGACATTCATGATACTGCTTAGCATGCTTAACTGTAAAAAGATAAACATTGCTGTGTTGCTGCTTCCAACTACAACCATAGAGCTGCAATTTACTAAAGTTTTTCTGCTCATCCTCAGATTATCTTACATCATGTCCACACATTAATCGTCTTTTGTTGTTTGAATTATACCTCTCCTCCACCAGTCTGCCTTTTGGCTCTCATATGTAAACAGGGTATAAGTCCCGCCCACTGTGCAGCAAGGCACAAATTATCGTAGAAATTGTATAACCAAAGCTCTACTTTCCATTTTTCTACCATTACATGGAACATACCTTCATACTGGCCAGCCCTAACGACCTCTACAGGTTACAGGCACAACTGGTTGGTAAAAGTGTAAACTAATAAATCAGTCTTATCGGAGTTTAACAGTTACTTATTATCCACATGGGTGGCATATTCCTTTTTTTAAAAGCTCTTATCAGAAAGGTTTTATAAACAGTAGTTCAGAAGTCCATCATATAAAAAGTTTAGATAAATGCTATAAATGTAAACTTAGTAACAATAGGGAATATAATATGCATAGATTCCGCTGGGCAACGTCATTGCCATGTTGATCCAGGCAACTTCTCTTAATTCTTCAAAGAAGTTGCTTCATTCTAGACCTATACACGGCTCACCAAAATTATTGGATATTTCAAAATGAATATGAAGAGGATCCTACAAGAACTGCTCTACAATCTGATCCTGTCCATGCCCCATCACTGTCAGGGTGTTTTGGCACTCTTGGGTGATCATACACCCTACTGAAGGGTCAATGTGGGGCACATTCGTCCAGTTTAACATACTTTTATTCACCCCATGAATATCTCACTTATTACTCAATCACCATAATTGAGTTTGCATCTCATTTGTGTAATCTAAGTTTTTGTTCACTTTATTTGCCTTTCTGCTTACAGTTTAATGTACTGTAATAAAATGTAATTGTTCTTTAGTTTTACTGCGTCATATTAATTTACATTTACGGCATTTAGCAGACGCCCTTATGCAGAGCGACTTAAAACTCATACAGTCTTACAATTCAAGCAATGGTGGGTTAAGGACCTTGCTTAAGGACCCAACTGTGGCAGCTTTGGCAGAAGTGGGATTTGAACCCTGGACCATCAGGTCCAGTGTCAAGTACCTTAACTGCTAGGCTACCCAATCCCAATTTAGAAATATTCCCAGTTTTTTGTGAGTAGTAAAATATAATATAATATATTAGCAATAATAAATAGTACATGTAGTGTAAATAGTAATATAATAGTTGTAAGATATAACACTTATTGTTTTATTTACTGTACTTTATCTACTATTTTGCTACCATTTACCAGAGGTGGGCAATGTGGCAAAATTCTTATCAGAAAAGGTACATCCTTTTCACACTTGATATTTATCGCAACACTTGTGATCGCAGACAACGGTGCCAAACAAGTTTTGAATACTTTAGACCCAAGATGTACTTGGTCAACACAATGTCTAATGATCGTTATCAATAAAATGCCAGAAAATATTAAGCTATCTCTTTTTGTTAATATTGCACGACATTGGCTTCACCTAGGCTTGAGTTTTCAACGTATCAGATTAAGTTGGAGCATGTATACACATTGTCTGAATTACTGCCAAATACTGATCATCTCATTACTAAATGCGCTCATGTTCGAATCGTTTTGCAGTGGAGGTGGAGGATGAGCCAGAAGTGAAGGAAGCCGAGCTGCCAATCATTCCGAACTATCTGTCTAACCCGCCCTTCCTGTACAGCAAGACGAAGAAGAGTGACTTGTGCACAGCAAAACACGTTTCTCAGAATGGCACCAGCGAGCACGCTGAGGGAGTGGACGCCGAGCCTGCCACCCTGTCCCCCACGCAGGAGCAGCAGCAACCGCAACCGCAACAGCGCCTTCAGTCAGACAGCCAAAGCCAGCAAGCAATGCCTTATGTCTCGGTCGTCGAGTCGAACAGCATCGTGTCGAACCAGGTGGTTAACGGGGCCCTACCTATGGAGGTGACTCCTGAGATACATCATAGCAACCATAATGAATATGCCCACAATCACACTGTTGCCCAAAACGGTCCGGTTTGCCCCCAGCTTCCCTCTGCGAGTCCAGGCGCCAACCCCGCCGTTACCCGACAACAGTCTTTCCCCCAGCAAATAAACTGCTCGCAGTCCGGAGGATCCGTGCCGGCCTTCCAGCCCTTCTTCTTCACTAGTACTTTCCCTATGAACGTACGGGGTAAGTGAGCGCACGCACACACAAACACATGCACACACTGAGCACTTTATAAGGAACACTTGTTTGTCTACTCATTCGTGCCGTTATCAGTTCTCAGTAGCATACCGGCGAGGGACTGAGCCGTGTTTATAGCGCTGTACACACACTAACTGATTTCTGAATTAAAAGCACTATGCTTTTCATATGTGGCTGTAAATGTGACCAGAACAGAATCAGTGAGAATTATGCCACTGACTGGCTGATTCCCGTCATTGTCTGATCGATCTGTGAATTTCTAACTGATACCAGTCAGTCGTTACTCAAACGCCAGTATTGTTACTAACCATGGGCATCCTGTTATGGCCATAAGGAACGTATTCTTCTTGACTTCCAGCAGTATAGTGCACCGTGCCACAATCCAAAAGACATGTCATATATCCTGAACATGACCATGGGTTTGTGGTAGCCTAGTGGTTAAGGTACTGGACTCTGGACCGCATGGTCCAGGGTTTAAATCCCACTTCTGCCAAGCTGCCACAGTTGGGTCATTAAGTAAGGCCCTTAACCCACCATTGCTTGAGTTGTAAGTCGCTCTGGGTAAGTGTTTGGGCGTCTGCTAAATGCCGTAATTGTAATTGTTTAATATTCTTTATTGACCTTCCCATTCACCAGATCTGAATCCTTTACACTATAGACCTATAACTTTATGATGTGGCAGAACGGGAGAAATGTTGTGATGCATTAATACCAAGGTAGAGCACAATCTCAAAGTAATGTTTCTAACATTGTGGAATCCATGCCATGATGAAGTGTAGTGTTCCTAATAAAGTGCGTCTGAAGTGACAATACAGAACAAACAAAAGAAAGAATTGGTAGTAACTAGAGCTGTACCGATCGATCGATGGGTTGGTGACTATAATCAGCTGCTTTTACCAAGATCGATTTTCTTTGAGTGACTATAACCTGCATCATATATTTCCTTTTATGTTTTGTTAATGTTGTGTCACTGAGAAATAAGGTGTGACGTATGCAAATGATATGTACATAAGGGGTGGATGTACAGTCACTTCTACACATTAGACTATGGGGTAGTTTTTCATCATGGATGCTTAAGTGGACATTTCTATGTTTTTTTTTACAACTAAATAAAGAAATAATATAATTCAAAGAAGACCTGACTTTTATGTTGAGTATGCTTTAATACTGTTGATACCTTCCAACAAAAAGTAACAACAAATGAGTTCTTGCTATGGGATGGTAAACGTGCCTGCTAAATGCCTCTGGTTTCTCTCTATCTTGTTCTCTGTTCCTCCATCAGAACTGGTACTAAAGGTGCGCATTCAAAACCCACATGCCAGAGAAAATGATTTTATAGAGGTGGAACTGGACAGGCAGGAGCTGACCTATCGGGCACTGCTACGTGTGTGTTGCCGGGAGCTGGACATAAGTGCTGAGCATGTGGAGAAAATCCGCAAGCTCCCAAACACTATGCTCAGAAAGGTGCGTGTTTTATTGTGTGAAGTGAAAAGGTTTGTAGATGCTCCAGTTCTGTCTGTCTGAGATGGCAAGTTCACTGGGTGTTTGATATATTAGATGTCATGTTTTTGTAACGCTCACCTCATTCCCAGCTGTGTTTGTGCTCAAGTCTTTAGAGAGGCTTCCATGAATAAAGTTCTATTTTGCTCTTAAAAGGGTCTGTTTTTCAGCTTGTATACACAAAGGCATTTTTTAGGGGTGTAACGATACACTGTTCACGATTATGGATTTTAAATGTGATTAAAAAAAACAATTTCTTTCTGAATAATAACAATTCAAAGTAATATGTACTTGGGTAAAATTTCAAACAAAGAGAATCCCAAAGAGAGAGTCTTCTCCCAATTAAATGGTCTCACCGAGAACGGGATATATGTGAGCATTTTATACTTAATGTGCTTTAATACCTTCTGCCCAAAAGTAGGCTGTTACGATGCAATGGTAACAATTAAATCTAAACACAAACGTGAACTCCTGCAGTAGTTCAGAAGTCAATATCAAGCCTGATGCTAATGCTTTTTATTATCGTATTGTGGCAGGACAAAGACGTGGCACGACTTCAGGACTTCCAGGAGCTGGAGGTGGTTTTGGAGAAAGCAGAGGGTTTGTCTTTGTTCTCCGGAGGCCCTGGAGGACTGACGGACAGACCCTGCTACAATATGAAGGCCTCTCGACTGACATATTAGCTCCTCCGGATGCATATGGGATTTCAGAATTGTACCTAAAGTTCCATTTGCAGTTTTGCTATGTTTTCTTTTCCCACTCAGTCTGTTAACCATAATAAGCTTTTTTTTTTACTTTGTGCTGACCTGTAGGGTTTGCTCTTGCATGGTTATCAGCGATCCATGAGGCTCTCCACTCTAACGCTGGTAGGTTTTGTGATGAAGTCTAGAACCAGAGGTTTCACTGTTTTTTGAATATTCAAATGTTTTCTCATGCGTCACATTCAGTTGCCACCTGGCCGTCAGATCGAAGTCGATGCTGTTTGCCACAGTGTGGTTTAGAGCACAGTCCATGGGGGTAGATAACCTGTACCAGCACTTCCTTATTAATGCGCTCACCTTCTACAGCTGGTTTTTTTTTTTTTTTTTCAACTCGAGGCTAATTTCTTTTACACTATCAAAGCACACAACATATAAGTTTGAACTCTAACGGAGCAGCTTCTAGTAGAAGCCTAACTGATTTTTGGGGGGTTTGTCATTGTGTAGTTGCCAGACAATTCCCTGTGCAGAAATAAGGAGGGAAGCGCTTGCGTGGGGCTTTATGTTATTATTGTTTACTTACTGCTGTCGCTGCTCCTCCATTCAACCAAAAACAACAAAACTTTGTTGGACACAACTGTTAACTCTTGTATCCGTTCCATCTGCACTGAATAATGTAGCAAACCTTGCTTCTATTTTATTAAAACTCATTTTTGAGGAGTGAAACGTAGGGATAAAGGATTGATTACTGCGAGCTTCCACGAACACAAACCTTTTATGTAAGGTTAGTAACCATAATAAGAACGACAAATTTGCTACAGGTGTGGTGAGACTGGGTTTTGTTAATTTTCCCCCTAATTTGCCTGGCTGTGCTCCTCACCATAGAGCCAACCCCTTCTCAGCCCCTACAGGCAAGTGGTAGAAGTATAGGGGGAGAGCAAGCACACGTGGGGCAGTGCACTTTTACCACATCCACTTGTCTCTTCCTCGGACACGACCAGTTTTGTCTGTGCAGCACCCAGCCAGGCCGGAGGCACCACCGAGACCCCATCTAATGTCTCCACTTGATGGCCTAGCACTTTTGAGCGGTGCACCACCCAAACGGCCATAGGTGTGGTTATCTTAGGTCATTGTTTGAATTTTTAGACAATTTATAATAGGCATTTGCTGCTGCTGCAACTCGTACAGGGTCTGGGCTGCACTTTTAGTTCTTGATGTGCAATAGTTTTCATTTTTGTTTCAATAAAAGTTGCGTACAGCTTAATAATCCACACCGGCCATACAGAGAACCGTAGTCCTTCATTTGTACACTTTGGGCATATCAGGTCACATCGATTTGATTTGTTGATTGTTTTTAATGAAAAAAAATGTTTGTTTTATTGCAAATATCTTAAAACGTTAAAAGGGAAAAACTGCAATTTGTCACCTACCGTTATTTGGGGGCCTTAACAGATAACGCATGTTATTTTACCAAGGATGCCCGTAGGTTTCTGTTTGACTGTATTTACACAAATTGTGCAGTAGTAGAATTTACACAAAAATGCTCTGTCTACTCAAAGTTATGTTATAGCTATGGTTGTCATAGACAGCACAGATTTTTACACCTAGTTATAGGCTTGTACAACCCCAAATTGGAAGAAGCTGGGATGCTGTAGAAAATGCAAATAACAAATAAAATAAAAAAAACTTTCCCGCAATTACTCTGACTTCATTGCAAAGAGTGTAAACCCAACAACCAATTTGAAAAGCCAGGCTCTGTCATGGTATGGAGCTGTGTGTGGAGTACAGATGTTATTTACAGTTCTGGGTTGGCAGCATTAATGCTGAAAAGTACACTGAGATTTTAGAGAAACATGCTGCTTTTAAGACGTCATCTTTTCCATGAAGGTACATGGATAATTTAACAGGACAAAGAAAACGTTAGGACTGAAATATGCAAGTTCTATTAAATCTTTCTTTGAGGAACATTCTTTGAAGATTGCTTGTAAACAGTTAAATAATTTTCTCATGGATTTGTTGACAAACTGGAAATCCTGGGGCCATCTTTGCTCGTCAGAGCATTTCCTGGATGCTGCTTTTTACCAAATCTTGATTACAATCACCTGTTGACACTGTGTACATGAAATCACATCATTATGTAGTTGCTGTGGTTGGCCTTTTTAATTCATAACTAACCCTATTTTGTCCCATTTCAACTTTTTGGAAGGCGTTGCGGTGTTCAAATGTGTTGAAATGCAATAATGGTTGTTAGCAAATGAAGTGAAGTTCAGAAAAAAAATAGAAATATTTTGGGTTCCTACTGTCAGCAAGGAACTGAAAGTAAATGTAAGGAACAATGTAAGGAGCGTTTTTTTCATACCATCCCACCTTTTTCCTGATTTGGGGTTTGTTTTTGGCTTAAAATGGGTCTGTCAGTGTCTCTGAAGTGTTCAAGCTGAACACCTAAACATTCTGTATGTCTAACACTATGAATTCAAAGATTCTTCTCATTTCTACATCTGGATGAAGAGTGTTACGGGACACAAAATGAATCCAAAGGTCTGTATCTGTTGTGTTCCCATTTCTATCCCTGTTACAATGCTGGTATTTCACAAAGTGCTTGGTTGACAAAGCTGGACGTTGTGAAATTGCTGATGAAAGTCGTGTATCTGGTCATGTTCTAGAATATGAATACAGTTTGACTAACCTATGCACCTACAGTCTGATGGTGCATTCTTTGGCCTTTGTGGAGTTTAGTCAAAGTCAAAGAACCAACTTGGACCCACTTATGCCTTCAGAACTGCCTTAATTCTTCATGACATACAGGTAGATTCAGCATTATGAATGTATTACGTCAATAAGGTCACACCAAATCACACTTTTCCCCCAATAAAGAGTGCTAGTTCCCTTTACAAATACTACACAGCTTGCAAAAATCAGGGGATATTTCATTTTGAAATGTCCTCTAATTTTTATGAGCTGTATATTTATCTAATAAGAATGTAAGGCATGTGGAAAATGGATTAGGAACAAGGTTGAATCTGCACTAGCATAATTAGAAATAAGACAGAAGGTTGATGGAAACCATATATATTCTTATTTTCTTGCAATTGATATATCCTGGAAGCAAAAGCTGATGCCCCACGTGGGTCCATACACTTGTGGACACTGAGGGAGAAGGAGCTTTACTCCTCAGGCTGTAGAGAGCAATACAACAATAGCATGGAGATGATCCATCTTTTAGCCTTCCTCCCTTAATCTCAATTACGACAAAAATCTTCAGTATTGAATAACACCGCTCTGGTCAGATTATGTCCATCAACAGTTCTCCTTCTCTGTATGGTAGCTCGTTATGTTACATGACAAATTTGGCAGGGGTCTTAGGCCATTATTTGAGTTTTAGCAGTGGTGTAATGACCTAAAATCACCCAAATGTGAGCTTTAACACGTTAGCCTTTTCACCCTTTTCTCATTCTGAAAAAGTGGTTTAAAAAAACAGTTGTAAACTAAGACTTTTACATTTTTACTTTTACACAGAACTGTATATTTTCCAACTACTGTTGCAAATATTCAGTATCTTTGCTCCTTTACGCCATTTCAGACTGCCTTTAGGTTCCTAAATAAGTAGCAAAAGCAATGAGCACCTGGTTCGAGGAGGCGTTTTTAAAATGGTTGTGGAAGTGTAATCATTTTGCCAAAGTTAACGTCATCTACGAAGAATTTTGACAATTATTCAAGGATGTAAAGGTGCTGCAGCTCCCTCTAGTAGCGGGAAATCTCGTCTTTCCATACCTGCTTACAGTTCCTACAGTTACAGTTCCTGTTAAAGTGTCAGCACTGGATACAACTTGTATCATATTGGCCATGGAATTGATCTTGTCAGAACTCCCCTGTCAGAGGCGTTATCATGTGCCCCCTTAAAATTATGGTTGTAAACAGTCCATTTAATCCTTGATTGCAGAACTGAACTGCACGTTACAAGCACTACATTTCCAAAACATCTTTAAAAATGTTGTTTTTTCTCATTGATTAATGGACATCCGCAAACACGTTAAATAAAGTCAGTCATGCTGCAGGCAACGTAATGATAGCTCGTAGCTATGTATTTAGTTACTACAATGAATAAAATGTCGTTAAGTAGTTTTTCATTTCACGTCCAGAGTAACACCCACTTTAGTGTCACATCAGTTAATCTATTTAGAGTTTAACAGGCTTATTTCCATGCACAGTTATGCCCCTACGATTGATTGGTAAGCAGAGGGGTAGTTTTGCCCATCTAAATTTTAAAAAATTGTGCCCTAGTATGACAAGTAGTCTTAGAAATGCCCCTGTCCCTTATGCTTTCCTCTATTATCTTCACATGACCAAAGCTTGGGGAAGGTTAAAGGACAAAGCTTACAGGATGGGCGTCCAAGCAATAAAAGACACAGCTCTGCTCATACAGAAATACGCAATGTCTGTGATATGAAAACAACACTTCATGGCACTTTCCTAAAGATCTGATAATACCTCAGCTATATGGCTGTTTCCACATTTTTTCCTCCCAATTTAAATGCGTGCTCCATGATGCTCCATGATGCGTTAAGAATACTTACACAGAGGAAGGAGGCCCACATGCCAGCCATTGACTCCTCCTTTTCACGGTTGGATTAATACTGGAAGAATGAGCTCACATGGAGGAACAAGCTTCGATCCATCTGCCACCCTTGGACAATCTATATGGAGCACTGTTTAGTCTTGGTCCTCCCATGGTTTCTTTCTTATAATTCTTTGAGAGTTTCCTTGCCACTGTAACACTAGGCTTACTCAGTATGCTCTTGGTTATAGATAATAGAAGATAATAGAACATTGAAAAGCTACTTTGATATAATGCTCCATTGAAAAATGCACTATACACAAAAATCTGACTTTGGCTTTAATACAATAGCATAGAGACGATCATTTGTCCAACCTTTCCTCCTTTAAGCTGGATTAGGTCCAGAAACCCTAGGAGGTGACTAACGTGGCTCTGGTCAGATCAGCTTCATGGGCCTGACAGGTCCCTTGCAGCTCTATATGTTCAGCAGTAATCCTAACCATCCACAAAAACATAGTGTGTGACATATGATAACAAATTGAATGACCAAATGATCATTTCTGCCTTGTATGAACTCGATCAAATGACTAAAGTTTCATTTAATCAAGTAACCCAAGTTAAATTATTATGCTAAGCTTTAGGTCATGACTGATTTTAGAGGACTGAAATACTGTAAATATGTACAGCTTATAAAGTATATGTGGGTGGTGTGGAGAGAAGGTTAGCTCCACCACAAACACAACAGCCAGGTAAAAACAACAATGGCCAGCACAATTTCCATCTTGGTCCAAGCTGGTTAGTGATGGTCAAGTGCGGGTCTAAGCTTGCTGATTGGGATGGTTGGCAAAGTTGTTAGGCATTCCAATGTCCAAAACACGTGATGTTCCTCAATGTTTTCCAATGCAATGCTTTTGTCATCTATTGATATTTTACAATAAGCCTGTTCATCTTAAAGTTGGCTTTCAAAGAGTGGAGGATGTTGATAAACTGACTTGTTAGGCAGGTGGAAATATATGTGTCAGGTTGTTTAGTGACATCATACTTTACTATTTGTTTATAGACATTCCATGCATCCTGAATCCTTCATGTCACAAGCCTGTAAGCTTTGTGGGACTAAAATATCATTGTCATCATCCAGTTGCACGGTCCCCTCCTGGTTAAGCAACCAACCCTAGACTGGACACTTTCACAAACACTTTTTCTGACACTCACACAGGGACATTTTAGTGACCCCAATTGACGGAATGCATGTCTTTGGATTGTAGGAAAAAACCATGCAGACACATGGAGAACATGCAAACTCCACACAGGCAGAGAACCCACTGTTTAGAAGAGATGTCTACATGCTTTTTTGCCAGATAGTGTGACTACTGTATTTACAGGGGTAATACTAAATACATTATCTTGAAAACAATTTTAAACAATAAAAAATGGTGTTCCCTGAAATTAAAATAAATTACTAGAAACACAGATTTACAGTTGTAAAGAAAATAATTTGCAGCTTCACCATAAAAGCTTCTCTGAAAAAAAAAGTAGTCAACCTGCTTGTTTAAAATCGTAGTTAATTTATGGACCAGCAGATGGCGATGCAGAAGGAATATCAGATTATAAATAACTGCAGGATGCACAGTGGGATTCATAGATTGAGAAGAGGTGGTACAGTGCAGTGAATGTCTCGTTCAATGTGTGGATGTGTCGCAAATCAGATGTTAATGATTGGCAAAAAGGAGTGATTGCATTTGGGTGTACCAAAGGCCATAGTGTGAAGGAAGTAGCTGAATTTGCAGCTTCTACGGGTCTACAGGAAATTGTCACTAGCCTGTTTCAGTGCTTGTGAATAAAAAATGCTTCACTTCCAGGCAAGAATTGCCTCTAGAAGTCAACACAGGCCATTTACAAACATTTATTTTTATTTTAATTAGTACAGGAGCACATGATTGCGCCCTCTGGCAAATGCAAATCAATCTTTACGATGCACATTGTGAAATTATTGAATCCAGCTTGCATCGATGCACCCCTAAAAAGAAACCAACCTATGAACAAAATGAACAGAATTATGATAACACTGGGCCAAACTGCACAATGAATCCTTTGAGTCTGCATTTTAAAAAATGAGATTAAAGGTGATATGGTCAAAGTCAAGGTCTGTCTGAGTGCAGACAATAGACATTCTAAGAGTTCTTTATTGCAGTGGGCGCACTGCATTGCCCTTATCCATTATCTGACACACATTCAATATGGTTTAAGGGTGCAATGTGAGGAATGTCGGCTCTTTTCTTTCCAAGGGTGAAGGGTTGCTAAGGTCTGTAGGCTTAGGGGCCACAGTGCCCGGAACAAAATGGCAAGAGTGCTTTCTATAACCAGTATAATCTGACAGCTCGAGATTGTGCCTCACTGGGGACTTAGACCTTATTTGTATTTGGAATCTGTACCGTTAAAACCTAAATACACTACACTTATGTAGAGTGATTATATGAAAGTCAGTTCAGCTTGGTGATTCATCTTTTTGCTAAATCTTATCCACTTTAACTGGGCATGACCTAGTACACCACATCAGACATTTAAAGATCAAAATCAGTGGTAGCAGGTGTGGCTCCTGCTGGGCTGGAATAGAACCTGTCTGAGTACCATTGGTCTATATGAATTTAATATAAAGTGGAATTTAGTATGGCTTTGTAGCGCTCTGCTCTGGGGGTTTTTACCCTCCCGCACTTTCTCTCTTACTGTATGTTTATGTGTGGAGGTATGTGCATGTGCAGACACAGTAGGTATCTGAACGAGGTTAAGGACAGGGAATGCTGGGCCTCAGTAACCCAGCATGAGCTGAGCTTGGGAAGAACAGAGCAGTTTTTCATATATCACCCTGGACATAATGGCTAGTTGTGCATTCAGTATGGGCATTCATTTATAAGAATTCCCTTATATATTTTTTAAAGTAAAGGTCCCCTATTCAAAATGTCTTTGCAAATCTATTGTCCATGGATGCTGCCAATTCTTAAAGTGAAGTTCACGCTATAAGAGACTCTCCATCTGTGTTTACAGCGTCAATAGGAAATAATCATACCCTGGCAAAATCCTCACATTTTTTCACATTACGCACTGAAAAGGAAACCAGATCACGTTGAAACCTACTCCTAAAAAACACCTTCCAGAATCACAATGTACCAGGCTATCAGTTATAGTGTTTTCTTCTTACTATAGAATATAATCATCTAAGTATTAAGGATTAGTCAATGGCGGTAGAAAAGGAATTTACCAAAAAGTTTGCCGGTCAATTGTGTGTACCCTTAAGAGCATGATTAACGTTATAAATATTTTACCAGCAACGCCATGCCTAAGTTGTCTCTGCCTGAAAAATCCCATCAAACTGGAGGATATCGATCAGGGATGTAATCAAGTGGTCAGTGGAAAATGTAAAGGCCTGGCAGGTCTTTGTCTGAATCTGGTTAGTATGTGCATGTGACAACAATCTCACAAGCTTTACACAAAAGTGGCCTGCGTGGCAGGGTGGCGAGTAAGAAGCCTCTTCTAAAAAAAATCCCAAACTGTGTCTCTTTTGCACCTTTAAGACCATGTGGCAAAAGGATTTATGGTCAGGGGAGACCAGGATTGAATGTCTTGACTGAATGAGAAACCCAGTCAAAATACACTATGCCTACTGTGAAGCATGGTGGTGGCAATGTCATGCTTAATTGGTTGCAGCTAAAAGTTACGCAGGGCACCAAAATACAGGGATATCCATCGTAGGGCACATACACTCATACTCACACTTCCATTAACCTAACACACACTTTAGAGTGTAGGAGGAGCCCAGAGTACCAGTAGGTACTCACATGTAGCCACCTGATGGCCCAATACGTTTACCATGGGTTGATTCATGTTTGTAACAAATATTTAATAACTTACTTTTTTATTTTTGTCTTTAGGAACATCTGCTCAGACTCCTTCTCCCTCGTACAAAGACCATTGTCAGGAACAAACATCAAATCGTTGTTTCAGTGTTTTCAAGGACGTTTTGGGGCAACAGCGCCACCCCTAATCCATGTGCGTCAAATGTCATTACATTGTCAATATGGACGCATGGCACAGAATAAATAAGAAAAACTACTGACTATTTAAACCAGGGAGGACATGTAAACTTCACACAGAACCTCGCAGCTCATATCATTATTGCATCATTTAATGATGGGGTCGGTGAGTTACCTCATTCCTACATGCAAGGTGACAATGCCCCACCCTGCCCGCCCTAACTTCAGATGATCTAGAACCACAACTTTATAACAGCATCCTCCAAGACAGAGTAACTTAGGCTCTATTGGAAATTAATTGATGGTTCATTAATTAATTATTGTAAAGAACCTTTTTGTTCAATGACTCATTGACTCTGTGACAGAATTCCTGTGGTCCATAGCTTATGCATTGCTTATAGCTTATAAGTAGGTTCTGACTGAATGTTTTTTAAAAACAGTCGATTCCGGTTAATGGGACCACATCGGGACGTGATCGGTTTGGTCCTAATAACCGGCTGGTCCGATTAAACGACCATGCCCTATGTTACAAGATGGGACGTGCTATGTAACATATTAAATGTTATTAAACCTTTATTGTGTGATTTACACGTATAGCAAATGTACAAACAAGAACTACTGTTGCTTACCAACTTTGTTCATTGAAAAATAAATTTGCAAACAAGTTTTTCGAAACGAT
>JAVSBV010000065.1:3439634-3453272 GCA_033117975.1 Parotocinclus spilosoma
GTGGCTTCTTTTTTTGTAGTAAATGGAAATGTTAGGCAAAGACCTGTAGGTGGCAGTAGAGCGCTGGGGAGAAACTCAGGAGTTTTCGGGTAATGATGCCAGAGACGAAGAGTTTCTTCAGGCATATTACATACTGTACACGTTCTTTGGTCCGATTAAGGGGAAATTTGGTTCAAATAAGCCAATAACATTACACATATATAATAGGATTTGTTACTTTAGGTTTTGGTCTGAATAAGCGGCTGGTCCCATTAACTGCTGGTCCTATTAACCAGAATGGACTGTATATGCAATGTTCTGATAAATAATGTTTTTCTCTATTTCCCACAGTCTATATATGACCAGATGAACAATTCAAAGCCATAAAGGTTAATAGTGTGCAAAGAGGCGTTTTATTTGACACAATAACCCCTTGTGCTCGCACTGCAGGTAGTATGTTTGAACCACATGACCCGTATCAGCAGTGCTGCTCACACCTGGAGTTAATTTCCATGACCATTTATGGTCAGAAAGATAATACAAATTCTAATTAAACCTTTCAGTGCTAGTGATTGTGCTTTTGGTTTGTAGCCTAATTAAATCTGACCATGATATGAAGCAGGTTTTATAGGGCATTCATTGCTTATGATGGCTGTCAAACATGAATCAGATTAACTTGAGGTTTTAGAGTAAATATTGGCTTTAGCACTTTGGTGAAGGATGTGAGGAAAGGGTTAAAAGGCTGTTTCTGGGGCGTCTTATATCAGGTAGCCCTCTAGATTAAATGTCAGTAGTGTAAATCCAGCTGGAGAAGAACCTGTGTGTGAGAGACCATGGACAGGCTTCTAAATCCAGGGGTAGATATTAAGCAATAGGGTTCGAACCCAGTTTCTTAATCTCCCAGGACTAGCCTATTAAAGGTGCTGTGGAGCACCGACTTCTCCACTTGGTTCAGTCGCTGTGCAGTCCAGCGCGACCAAAGCGCGTTCAAAGTTGCTCGGTCGCTGAGCTCCAGTTGTCGTTTCGGATTTACGTTTGGAAAAATCCACTGCAGGTTCTCCTGCATCTAAACGTCTGGAGATGTGGTGGATGTTGTTTCCGCGATGGATCTGGTTTTTGCTCTGCGTAATGCGCTCGCACCTTGAGCTCAGGGCGATGACTTTGAACAAAGTGGTGTATTCTCACGCAGGAATGTGTCCTAACGAGATGAATCCCAATCTCTGGGTGGATGCCATGAGTACCTGTATGCGGGAGTGCCAGTCCGACCAGGTGAGCGCGGTTTGATTGGACGCATTTGTTCGGTGTGCGCTTTTATCAAATGCACATGGGTTTCACGGTGGTTACTAACAAACGATCGTTCATGAGGATTTTAAAGTGTTTGAAAGTTTGTTGATCAGTAAATTTAATTACAAACACGCAGACAGACTAACATGAAGAAACTCCTTTACGTTATTACAGTCCAGTACAGCAATAATATTGAGCAAATCATTGTGATGCGTGGTGTTACCAGAGCTTACACGTGACTGTGCGCGCGCTTAGTCTCCTGCAAAGTAACTGGGTCCAGTATAACATTTCTTATGCACGTTATTGAATTTGGACATGGATATAGAGGTGGCTGTGGTGGTGGTGGTGGGTGGTTGGTGTTGGGTGGGGGGTCTGGAGCGTTTACCATGTGCACAAGTGTAATGTGATCGTTTTGGTTTGATCCACTCATGTTTTTCCAAGACTTTTGAAACTTGACACACGTTCAAAAATCCAGTCAGATTTATTTATATTGTGCTTTTTACCTTTTTTTTTAGCACTATCTCAAAGCAGCTTAACACTTTTTCTATGATCCAAGTCCAAGCCTAGGGAGACCCAATACTCAAAATAGGATCCAACACCCTCGGATGACTGAGATGTTACATATGCACAAGTGTATCTAATGAATGAGTGTAGAGTGATTTATTCAATAAAGAGAAGCTAAATAAATATTAACAAAGATAGTAGTTAATTTTGATGGCATGTTATGCCTTTGTGTTGAAACAAATCCTTAACTTTTAAATGAGACTTTTTCATTAAATAAATCGGGCCCAATTGAGTGAGGGACGAGGTTCACTCAAATCACCTAAAACAGTGACCCACTGGCCCTGAGATAGCCTGGTGTCATTTCCAGTCACGTTCATGTCTGCTCCCTGTGTCATCCAGGATGGGATCCGGGGAGCCAGGTTCTTGCCTGCAGTACAGGGTGCAAGATGGGAACCAGTCCTAGACAGGACAAGGCACATACACACACAAGTGACTAATGAATGCTGTTACACAGTAAAATAACCACGTACAACAAACCCTAACCTTAACCACAGTAACCTGAACGAAATCTGTTTTCTTTTCTATATAATCCAAATTAAACTACTGCAATAAAGTCATACCTTACTATCCTTGTGGAAACGTATTTATATATGATATGTAATCATATATGATATAGAGTATACTTCTCAATCCTTTACTTACAGGGGTTAGACAATGGTTTGGCTGTAGTAGGCCGGCCGTGTTTATTGACCCTGTGGATCCTGACGGACAGTTCTGGTGAAAACAGGAGAGTTGAGATGAACATTTAATTCTGCCATGATTTGGGCAGCCGTGGTTTTATGTTTTTTGGATACAATCCGGGTTAGCACCCGAACATCCCTTTCAGACAGCTTCCTCTTACGTCCACAGTTAACCCTGTTGGATGTGGTTCGTCCTTCTTGGTGGTATGCTGATATTACCCTGGATACCGTGGCTCATAATACATGACAAACCTCCCACACTAAAGGTGACAGGTGTTTCAGTTTCATTGTCTAACCCCTGTACTGTCTCACACTGGGACACTTTAGAGACAACAGTTGTCCAAACGCATGTCTTTGGATTGTGGGAGGAAACTGGAGTACCTGGGGAAAACCCAAACAGACTCAGGGCAAAATGCAAACTGTTTATTAAGTCGGGGTTGTCTGATATGTGATGGAACAGTTGCCTGGTTAATGAATGAATAAATGAATGAATGAAGAATTACAGATGCGCCAATGGTCATTCTTGTTTTCCTCCTCCCTTAGGACTGCGAGGCATTTGAGAAGTGCTGTTTAAATGTATGCGGGAGTAAAAGCTGCGTGGCCGCCCGTTACATGGATGCAAAAGGGAACAAAAGGCCGATGGGAATGCCGAAAGAGGCCACTTGTGAGAAGTTCATGTGTAACCAGCAGGGTTCAGAGTGTGACATCTGGGATGGGCAGCCAGTGTGCAAGTGCCGTGACCGCTGTGAGCGCGAGCCTCGATTCACCTGCGCATCAGATGGAATGACCTACTACAACAAGTGCTATATGGACGCAGAGGCCTGCTCTAAAGGAGTCACCCTTACCGAGGTCACTTGCCGCTTCCACTTAATGTTCCCGAATACCAGCCCTCTGCCTGAGGAGACGACGATGAACCCTACCACTGTTCAACTAGAAACAACCCCTATGGACATCCAGGCTCCCATAATGATCAGTAATGTAGCACACAACTTTGTGTTTGTGGGTGAAACAACAAGCTTCGTGTGCGAAGTTGCCGGCAAGCCCAAACCAGAGGTCACCTGGGAGAAACAGCTGGAAGGAAAAGAGAACACGGTCATGCGGCCCAATTTTGTACAAGGTAATATTGTGGTAACTAACGTCGCCCAGCTTGTCATCTACAATGCCCAGCTCCAGGATAGTGGCATCTATACCTGCACAGCCAAAAACTTGGGTGGATCTGTACAGGCCCACTACCTGCTGTCCGTCGTCAATAAGGATCAGGAAGGTAGTGATAATGGAGTAAACTCAACCCGTGTGCCTCCGGAGGAATGCCTAAAGGCACCCGATATGGGTGACTGTGGGGAAGAGAGCATCAGTTGGTACTATGAAGCCAAACGGAACAATTGCTACACCTTTACTTACAGCCAGTGCAACAAGAACAGAAATCACTTCGACACCTACAAGGCATGCATGCTGTCCTGTGGAGCCGAGCTGGCCGCCCCGTGCTCACTACCGACCTTCCAGGGACCCTGCAAAGCCTATGAGCCACGCTGGGCGTACAACCATGTCCTCAAGCAATGCCAGTCCTTTGTCTACGGTGGTTGCGGTGGCAACGAGAACAACTTTGTCAGCAAGGACGCCTGTGAGGACATGTGCCCCTTTCCCAAGAACCACAACTGCAAGCTGTGCAAGCCCAAACAAAAGATGGTCACCAGCTTCTGCAAAAGTGACTTTGTAATCTTGGGGCGTATCACAGAGCTGACAGAAGACCAGGATTCGGGCCATGCTCTTATCACGGTAGACGAGATCCTGAAGGATGAGAAGATGGGTCTAAAATTTTTTGGCCAAGAACCTTTGGAGGTAACACTACTCAGCATGGACTGGAACTGTCCATGTCCCAACATCACCAGTGCTGAGGGTCAGCTGATTATCATGGGCGAGGTTCACAACGGGATGGCTGTGCTGCAGCCCGAAAGTTTTGTGGGCGGTTCCAGTAGCCGTCGTGTACGCAAGCTACGTGAACTTATCACCAAGAAAGCATGCGCCGTTCTTAAGGAGTCTGGCAACACACAGTAGTTGGAAGCTCAGAGTGAAACAAAGACTCAAGCTTTGGACTCTTGATGTTTGTGACATTATGCTACATTTTGTATACATACATTACATACAACTGTTTGAAGAAATATCTATTTACATGTACAGGATCTAACAAAAGACGCCTTTCACATTTGGGTGACGATTTTTTAATATGTTTTCATGGGACAGAACTGAAGAAATGACACTTTGATACAATGTAAAGTAGTCTACAGCTTGTATAACAGTCTAAATTTGCTGTGTCCTCAAAATAACAACATACAACCATTAATTTCTAAACCCCTGGCAACAAAAGTGAGTACACCCCTAAGTGAAAATGGGCAAATTGTGCCCAATTAGCCATTTTTCTCCCCCTGTATCATGTGACCTGTTAGTGTTACAAGGTCTCAGGTGTAAATGGGGAGTGGGTGTGTTAAATTTGGTGTTATTGCTCTCACACTCTCTCATATCGGTCACTGGAAGTTCAACATTGTAAAGAAATTTCTGAGGATCCGAAAAAATAGTTGTAAATTGTTGTTTTTGTAAGGATGACCTAGGCTATTAGAATATTGCCAACACCCTGAAAGTGAGCTGCAGCACAGTGGCCAAGACCATACAGCGATTTAACAGGACATGTTTCACTCAGAAGAGGTACTCACTTTTCTGCCAGTGGTTTAGACATTAATGGTTGTGTGTTCAGTTATTTAGAGAACACAGCAAACTCAGACTTTTATACAAGCTATAGACTGAATACTTTACCATGTATCTAATGCTGTCCCATGAAAAAACAATGAAATAGTTACAAAAATGTGAGGGGTGAACTCAATTTTGTGAGATGTTGTATGCACTGTATTCTAAATGTAGCTCGTCAAGCACTTATTTTGTAAAAATAAATAAATAAATAAACAAATCCCTTTTAATACATATTGATTTATTGCAAACTAAACTATAAGTGATGTTTAACTGTCCGATTAATGTTTTGTTCACGTTAAAGACCAAGGAATGAATAATGATTATAATAATTTCTGGACATTGTGGCCATAAATGGTTGGTCATCTCAACAGCCAATCACCACTGTAGATCCATGAACAGAGGCAGGAGTTTAAGATCCAAAATCCATCATTCATGTGTTCGTTTGGTTTTTCTTTTGTGTGTGTGTGTGTGTGTGTGTGTGTGTGTATAGCTGGCTGTGTGCTCGCTTTGGCACTTGGACTAGAGACTGTTCTAACTCGGTTGATGTGTTTGTGTTTAGACACTTCTTTTGTGTAAGCTACTCATAATTGTGTTTATGAATTTCAGTTACTTATTGGTAACAAGCTGTAAATGGTGTTCATAAATGTATGTGTCTGTCCTACTATAAGTAGTACTCCATTGTTTATCTCTTCACTACCTGCATGTTCTCTCTAACCCATACCAACTGGTTCACGTTCACTCACTGTGTCATCTGGCTGATCTTCCATGTTGCTCGTACTGTCTATCCATGTATTTTTGGTTTCCGTCAAACAAAAGGGCCAGGTCCATCTTCAAGTGTTTCTCATAGACAGGGTCATAAGAGCACAGTACTGTGTTTTTTATAATTATAGTAAATACAATAATGGCGTTAGGAATGCTGGGTAGTGTTCCACTTATGTTCTCTCTTCTATCGTTTGCTTGCAGTTGTCTTTTGAAAATACCCTTTATAGTTACATTACAGTAGCATAAATTGTGAGGCAAGGTCTGGTCAACTTTAAGGTCGATTCACAGAATGTAATGTGGTGGTAAATGGTGAATATGTTAATAAAATGGCTCGAATTTGTATCTTCTATATGAGAATCACATGGTCATTACCATGTCAAGTTAAATGGCATGACCAGGTATGAATATGGTGTTTTACATGGCATGGCCATTTTACATGTCTGTTAGTAACTATTTCTAGTAACTGCCTATAAATAGACTATTAATATAACTATTAATTATCAGAATTAATCATGGTCTATGACTGCTTCCATATGTAAATGTAAAAACAGAACTGAAGAAAAAAGATGATTAAAAAATGTATTCCTCTGACGCATGTTACATTTCTTCACTGAGTCACACGGAGCGATCCGAACATTAATTGTTAAGCTGCATGTTTTTTGGAAGGGATCAATTTATGTTGGACCATTTTATGGGGGATCGGTTTGTTCCCTTCTAATTCCTCCATTGTAGGCCAGCATTGGCCCTTGTACTTGAGCAATTCACATTCCAGCTGTATGATGGCGGGGGTGAGGGGGAGTTCTCAGGGGACACGGGGGGCAGTCTGTTCTATGTGTTTTGTCTGGGTCTGGGGTTCTCTCCTCTCCCGCTGACCTTTCATGTAAGCGCCTGGGCTCTGTTGGCTGAGCACCCCGCTGCCTGACCCTCTCATCTTCTCAGCCCGACTCCAGCCCTGCCGTGACACAGGAATGGTGGGGAACCTGCTACACACACACACATACACACACACAGGCACACACACATACACTGCATTCAGGCTTAAAGGCAGTGCTTTGAACTCCTGACTTGAGTTGGATGGAAGAGCGAGGGCCAGTACATACTTATTTTCCCCTGGGTGGGCCTCTGATGTCAGCTCCCTCAAGATGTCCAATGAGGCCCCGATCCATGACCTTGTAAGAGGCTAATAGAAAGGAGGGGAAAAGAGAAAGGGTGAGAGAAACAAAGAGTTAGGGAGTTTATTAAAGCTGTTGACAAGTGTCAAGTACAGCAGCCAGGCTCAAGTTCATTTGCTGCTCCAAGCTCTTGTCAATAAAGAGAACTATCCACTTTCACATACCGGTACCCTGAGAGATAAAAGGGACTTTAATACAACACAGTGAACTGGAAATTTAGGTTTTAAGTTCATAAATGCAGGTTTTTGTACATTTTGGCATAAAATATCTTACATAGTCAAAGGTTTGTAGACACCCCTTCCAATGACAGCTCTGATTTTCAGGAGCACTCATGTTGTAACAAATTCATAATATAAAACTTTAAAGTTCTGGATAGGCTTGCTCAATTTGGGATTGGCCTTTTAAGATCATCTAATATAGTAAAAAACACTATATAAATGACTTTGACTTTGATAGATACATTTCTCCACAGAAAAACAGTGGGAGTAGAATGGGTTGTACTAACATGACACTCCCATCTAACAAGTCGGTTCATTAACTTGCCTTGCTGTCTGTCCTTAAAGCCCATAGACAATTGGCTTACCAACTTTGATCAAGACATTGGCTGGCTTGAACTGGTCCGTCATCTCAACCCCATCAAACACTTTGAAAAAAGACACTGGAATGGCAAGATTGTATCAAGCCTTAATTTCAGAAGCTGACCTCACAGGCGTGTTCCAAAATCCGATGGAAAGCCGTCTTAGAAGAATTACTGTTGCAACAGCAAACTGATTTGGGCAAACTCCACTTTAATACTGTAATGTTTTGAATGTAATTTATTTGCGTGTCCACAAACCTTTGTCTGTATGGAGTATGTGTGATTTGATTCAAATATCTAAAGTATTTAAATGATTAAACTAATTGATATACATATTCATATACATCTCTGTGAGTGAATGAGAGAAACGTGTGACCCTCTACGCATGGCAGTGGTGAAATTAGAGTCAGGTCAGCGTCAGTCAGGCACTCTGTTGCAATTATAGGAAAAAGGAATTGATCAAAGGTTCATTTTAATCATGGCATGGACAAGGGGGTTTCTGTGGACCTCTGAAAAGAGCTATCTAGAAAAATCCAAGACCATTTTCAGTGGTCAACCAACAAAGATCAATCAAAAAGCAAGGTGTGTAATGTAACATCTAAGCAACTAATGGTCTTTTTCACATTGGATAATGTTAATGTTTATGAGTCCACCATCAAGACAACACTGAACAACTATTGTGTGCATGGCAGGGTTGCAAGGAAAAAGCCAGTGATCTCCAAAAAGAGCACTGCTGCTCGTCTGGTTATGTCTGGTGGAAGGATGAGATCAAAAGAACTTTTAGATTTAAAACAAGAAAACCCTGCATTCCAGGTTAAGAACTTGTCCCATATGTGAAATGTGGTGGTGATATCATGGCTTGGGTCTGTTTTGTTGCATCTGGGCCAGGAGGGCGATTTATAACAGCAAATTTTAAATTGGAAAAATGTCATGATATCTGTCTGTGAACCAAACCTCAAGGGAACCTCATGGTTCATTCAGCAAGACCCTGAGCACACAAGTTGTTTTATCAAAAAGTGGTTAAAAAAGGATAAAGTTCTTGTTTTGGAATGTCCAAGTCAATGTCCTGACCTGGATCCAATAAAGATGTTGTGAAAGGATCTGAAGCGGATTTTATGGGAGGAAACCTAACAACACCCCAGATATGAAGCTCTTCTTTATGGAGGAATGCTTTGAGCAGATGTAACACGAAGTCCAGTTCAAGATGTTCTGGATCCTCTCAACCAAATATGTGAGGTGAGCTTTTTAAGTCCGTGCCAACTTTAAAGAACAAAGATCAAAGCTAATGTCTCAAGCATCAATGCATTTGCAAACATAATTGTTTGTTCCATGCTGAGGTTCGTCGTTTATCATTAGCAAATCAGCAACATGTAATTTGAGTAAAGGTGCCAAGACTGTTATGTAACACTATGGCTTCTAGTTTTATTCCCAAAATAAATGTACTGGGAAATTTGACAGCAGAATCACAAAGTGGCAAAATTACCATCAATTTTTTTCATAGTAGAACCATGAACATCGTGGTCAAACTGTGAAAGTTCACATAAAACTGTCAAGCACTTTTCAGTTTTACTATGAAATTCTACAGTACATTTTTCCTGGGTTTGTTTTTAAGGTTTACACCACATTGGTCACTAATTTGAAACAAAGAATCACATTTGCATTAACAAAATTTCAGAATTTCTGAGACAATCAGTGTTTTGATGCTAAATTTGTCCACTTGCGTTTTAAAACAATATTATTTTTTATTATTAGTAAATACCCAGGAAAAAATGGACTGTGAAATTTGATATTAAAACTGTAAAGTGCATGACAGTTTTATTGTGAACTTTCACAGTTTGACCATAAAGTTCACAGCTCTACTATACATTTTTGATAGTAATTTGGCCATTTCGTGGTTCCACTGTCAGAATTCACAGTATATTTTTTCCTGGCCGTGCCTGATATTGTAGATGAAAAGTTTTACAACACACTTCTGTTCTCAGAACTAATTTCTTTTGCAGGTCTAAAGTACCAGGTTTTAGACTATCTCTCTCTCTCTCTCTCTCTCTCTCTTTCTCTCTCTCTCTCTCTCTCTCTCTCTCTATATATATATATATATATATATAGTAGTTGACATGCCCTAATAATAATAATGAGCTACACTTATATAGCTCCTTTGACATACCCAAGGCCAATTTACAATGCAGTGGTCAAATATATAATTTTAAGTAAATTGGTAAATGTACTTTTCTGACTACATCTTGCTATGTGCTGTCTTGAAATTCAATTAACAGAAAGATTTACTAAGAATCAAGCTGTTTAAGATGCAATAAAAATGTTAAAAACGTAAAATAATAATACCACCATGTTACTTTCCCCAGATGGAACGCTTCTTATTTACACCAAAAATATATATTTTGGTCTTACCAGTCAAAAGCATGTTCCAATGACCAATAACTTTCTGGCCAAGCAAACTACCATACATATCGTTTTTGTGCCACTGACCATTGTTCATACAGTCTGCAATGGAATTAAAGTAAATCTTTTTTTATTAGTTTTTTTGTTTATTTTTTAAAATTATTTTTTGTACATTTTTCATTCTGTCTAATGTCAAATAATAAAGGGACTTGCTGCATACATAAACAATTTAAAAGTGTACTCATGCGAAGTATACTGTCTGGAATATAAAGGTATAACATCCAGGTCCAGGATGGAGGGTGGTGGGAAATCCTTACTCAACACCTTTATTGGGGTTAATCCAACATTCATAATAAGTATACTAGGCTGGGGTAAAACATAGGTTGGCAAAAAGACAGCATGGCAAACTATAATCAAAAAAGCAGACAGATAGTCAAAACCAGAGCACAGTAAACACAAGGTACCAGGAGACTACAGCTGAAGACTTCACACATGCTGTACTTCAGAGCCATAAAGGAAAACAAATCCGGTTTAAACAGACAAACTAGACGGGTTAAGGAGCAACAGGGGTAATTAATTCACGATCCAGGCAGTGAAACAAAACAGGAAGATTGAACATATAAGGAATGAGTGGGTGGAAAATGAGACAAACAGACTACAGCTTATGCAATATATACCTTGTAAAAAAATTTTTATGCAAGGTGAACTGCACTGAAGAACAAACTAAACTAACTTAGCAATTTATTAGAAACACTGAATACGTCTGCTGGTTAATGCAAGTATCTAATCAGGACGTAGCTGATTAACAGCTTACCATCATTGATGAATAATGTATTCTGATTTAAAGAGCAAATTTTAAAGGACATTATATATATATTTAATAAATAATAAAATTGTGTTTTTAAGCACCATTGTATGTTTAGTACATGCCTAATCCATTGATACTGCAATGTGGGGAAACCCCTAGCCTTCTTAATGTGCTATTATCCCAGCCTCCACACTAAGAAGTATTAAGACTCAGACACTGTGAAACCTCGTGGAATACACACAGACTCAATAATGATGGCAATAACTTGGGCTTACCTGTATATAGTATGATATATTACCACGAACTGAACCACACATTCTATTTTCATATATGATATGCCCATGTGTTTTATACACAATCAACAAAATTTAAAAAGTTTGTGGACACCCCTTTCTATTTATTAAGTTCTGCTATTTCAGCAACACTCTTATGTAACACTGTATGTAACCTACTATAAAGCTGTTAGGGTTCCTACTTTCCCCCGGTGCGTTTGGTCATCCTCGCCTACAGAGCCATCGGCGGGGCGGCCTTATATCCATTATCTTAATTATGTCCTGATCCCAAACAGCTGCTTCACGTCCTATAAAGGCGTGGTTTTAGCGCTTTTCGGGGCCAGGTCATCATCATTCCATCGGGATTCCACCGGCGCCCTTGCGACCTTCCGCGTTCCCTAGAGATAGTGGTAAAGTTCCAGGGACTTTTAGTGCCGATGGACTGGTATGGGCGGGTAACCCCCGAGGTATTTAGTTTGTTAGGGGCACTTTGAGGGTTTCTCCGTCTCGTACTCAGGCGCTCCTCGCACGGTTTGAGTTTGCGCTCTTCAGTCGTCGGCACCTAACTAGCCTCACTTCAGCCGGGTGTTTGTTCTGAATAGGACACTCCCGGTCTGGCTTCTTTGTTTTAGAGCTCACGCTTGTCCTCTGGCGCTTCGGCGCTCCTCGTGATTTATTCTCGTTCGCGCTCCTCGTGTATTTGAGTTTATTTCCGTGTTCTGGCGCTTCGCCCCTTTTGTGTGTTATTCACACTCGTGCTATAAGAGCGACCTGAGCTTATATGCTCGCCTTTTTGCGCTTTAGCCACTTCCGCGATTTCTTCTCCCCCTCGCGTGGCGTGTGCGTTAGAGCTCACGCTCGCCCTCTGGCGCTGCGCCGTCCTTTTCCACTCATTACAGCAGCAACACGGTCTTTGTGTCAGAAGGACACTGTCCGGCGCTGTTGCGCTCTATTGAGTCGGACTCTAGTTGTGGCTGGCTCGAGGTGTGCCCCGGCTAGAGTAACCACCGGGTAAAGACGCACCCCATAAAACGTAACCCGGTTTTGGTTTTTTAGTATTGCATGCACTTTCGAGCTCATTTTCACTCTCTGGCGTTTGGATCACCTCCGTGCCTCGCCATTTAAGAGACGTCCCAACCGTGCTTTATGCACGTTTGCCCCGCCTGACGCTTTGGCGTCCTCTCGCGACTAGGTCGCGACTGGCTCCCACTTGGGACGCAACCTCGGCGCGCCCCTTTATCCTTTCAGTTTCATTATGTTAGGAACCTTACGCTCCGCTCTTTTCAGTTGTTCTATATTATTTCCCCATTCTTATTATACGAGGTGGGATATGCTTATCCTGCATACTTGGGTCCAATTAAAAACACCACCACATCTCGTAACCGATCTAGAGTTCATACCAACTTAAATGTAAATCCTCTACAATAAAGGCAAAGAAAACCAGATCCATTTATTTAAAATCCCCCAGTCGATCCCCAGACCGTCCTCACACCCAGCCTGATGTCATGTTTTCTTTTTCTTCCTTTACATTAACATAAGATCCCCAGACTACAACGTTTTTCGTTCCCATAAAACCCATTTAAGCTTCGTGAGCAGTGATTACCTGGTTGGGATCAGAAGCGAGTGTGAGGAAATGAGATCTGAAACGGTTCCCATCAGGACCTTGTGATGACAGATAGGCGGGACACCTGAGGTTAGGGCCGTTTAGACACGCCATTTAATCTTCTCCCGTCATGGCTGACGCTGAGCCCAGTGGAAAGCTCCTTAGGAAGGCAGGACATGGCGCTGATTGCTGCTGAGTGGGCGCTGCTTTAAAGCTCATTTAGGAAAGTTGGAGACCTTTTCACCTCGCCACTGTATTGGGTTCAGGATGACAAACGAGCTCCAGAAAGTGCAGCGTTTTTCCGCTACAGCCATCCCGTTCCATTTCCCTAAACAACCGTTTATCAACAGTAGCAATAACGCCGAGTTCCTACAAACATCTTTATAAATAACAATCACTTTTCCAGGAGCCCCAACGCGTGGCCCGAAGCTGCGCGCTGCATTTCGATTAGAAAGTATGATGCCAGCACTCGAGTGGCACAGCGGGGTTTGGACCCCGACTTTTTAACCATTTCTCCAGATAGTTTATCCATGTACAAATATAGAAGTACAAGCTGCTAAAAAAAAGGTCAAATATTTTAAAAAGTGCATTGATTTTGTTGTGGGTAAGACTACATGTAGAACCACAACTGCTGTAGTTTAATTAAGAAACCAAAGTACAGAAACAAATCCTATGTACGTGTAATGTTATTCGCTTATTTCGACCAAAATTCCGCTTAATTGGACCAAAGAACGTGTACAGTATGTAATATCCATGAAGAAACTCTTCGTCTCTGGCATCACTACCCGAAAACTCCCG
>JAVSBV010000065.1:3487229-3497974 GCA_033117975.1 Parotocinclus spilosoma
GTGTTCGCTGTTTGTGAAAGTTTCATTCTAGACTGAATTAATTCAAACCCTACGATGTTACCCAAACGTTCTGCAAGTTCTCCCGCTAAAATAGTGTAGTAATACTTAAATAAATATAGCGTCCCTACTTAGCGGATTTTATCCCTGATCACAGAATCTTTAATGTGTATCTGTGCATTTAGACTTTAGACACAACAAAAACATTTGAAATCTATCTTAACACAGCAAGAAGGTCCTGCGTTCAGTCTCAGGGTGGGGTGACCTGGGTCCTCCCCGTGTCTGTGTTGGTTTACTCCGGGTACTGCAGTTTCCTCCCACAGCCCATAGACCTGCGTGTTAGGTTAATCCATTACTTACACACAATATAACCTTGTGCGTGCGTGTGTGTGTTGCTAAAACGGCCACTAATGCCGTTATCGTCATCAAGTTGAACAAAAATAAAAACGAATTGTTTTTTTGTAATACAGTTGGTCTCAATATTAAAACATTTCAGATACTGTAGTATTTATGAATAACAAATAACTGCTTCCTCAAACGGCACTGTGCATAAACATAACTCAAAAGGGTGGTGCATCACAGGGGACCACATACAATGGTGAAAACGTTTAACAGTCCATCATTCCTACACAAATGTTGAAATAAAAAACAAAATCCTGGCACACCTGCTAGAAACAACAGTACATGTCATGTTTAATTTAGCCGATCTATGATCTCACACATTAAAAGAAACAGCCACTCATATTGCAGTTAAATGAGAGACCTTCAGCAGTTTCTGAATTTGTTTTGGTTACATTTTGAGGACTGGCATTAAGTACAGAGGAATTCCACACCTGTGTTTAAGATGACATCATGCATAATGGATAGAAGTGTTAGACCGCTCACTTTAACTGGAACATTTAGGAAACACAAATGCAGGACTTAAATAGCAAGTTCTGACTCTGTGGCAGGAAGTACAAAACACTAAAGAGAAACCTTTAAATATCCATTTACAGCATTTTAACAGAACTGATTCATGGTACAGCCACTTAAGGATCCAGGACCTGGGTCTTATTAACCCCATAACAGAATGGTACCTTACCATAATTTTGTTTCTCCACCTTGTTAATTAAAGCTTTGAAGAAAAAACTGGATAAAAAGCAGTTTAAGTTGAAAGCACACGTTATTAACCAGATAAGACACCAGAAGGGGCTTTAATTAAGAACGAGACTTCATTACATCAGTCATTTATGTACAAGATTAAATTTAAATGACATACAGGAAGTACCGTAAAGTTAAAAAAAAAAAAAAAATAAGGCTTCTTACAACTACTGCTCCAGAACATGTGAGCAAATGTATACAAATCACATCAGCTTAACGTACTGTAGTCCTGATCAGTCAGTGACGCTAGACTGAACCCTCTAACGATGCGGGACGGGGAAAAAAGAAACCCAAGCAGTAATACTGGAACCAGCACAAACTCGTAGTTGTAATGTTTTAATTAAAATGCGTATATACAAAGGAAGCAGAGCCATCACGTGGATACTATATACTGCAGGCTTTATTACAACAATCTACAAAGGAAGGCAAAGAAACAACCCCCACAATGACAACCTACAGCAAAGTCTAGGTTTTTTCAAAAAAAAAAACAAAAAGCAACTAAAACAAACTGTAGGTAAAAAAATTGAGCATTTAAAAGGAGAAAAGTGTGTACACAATTTTAAACCACTTCTGAAGACAATTAAGTGTAAAACATCATTTCAAAGCTGTAACGATGACCGTTTGCTGAGAGGCGAGCCACTCGGGCTATTCCTTTAGCTCGTGTCCATCTGTAGAGAAACGGAAAACGTCATTAGGAGTAAATGGTATCAAATCAAACAAAACAGCCTTCACAGTTAGTCAGGCATTTTAACATCAGTAACAACAGCAAAGTCTTGTATCCTAAAATACTCTGAAATTTGGGCATGAGCAGTGTATATTTAAGATTACAGGACATGATGAATAGGCACAGAGTAGTACATAAAGCTTATTTCTGTTTCTTCGCTATAGTACACAGATTAGTATCATCATGCTTCCCCTTATAATTAATACAATCCAATTAAGAGCCTTGCTCAAAGGCCCAACAGTTGCACCTCAGCAGATTTGAACCCTGGATCTCCTAAACAACTCCAGTACCATAACCAGTAGGCGACCACAGTCCAGTTATGTACACTGGTCATAATTAAGGACATCACATTTTTGTGAGCAGTATACATGCACTCAATTACTATTAAGCGACATTTATTCTGGTGCAAGCCTTCTTTGATGTGATCATTTTTCTTTAAAATGGGACAGAAACCTACCCGGGCATTGTATTCGTCTAGCTGGGCATCAAGTTCTTCTGCTGAAAGCTGCTGTTTGTTATTGCCTCTTCCACCTCCTCTGCCTCGTCCCCGGAGTCCACTGCCCCGACCACCTCGTCCTCTCTGAATGCCACCAAAACCCCCCGTTCTGGTTCTGTTCATGCCTCCACCACCTCCACGAGACAGGCTGCGAGTTTTGAAAGGAAAGAACATGAACTCTTCAAGCGAAACAGGACACCTTTATAATACCCAAAGCAACTGCTCACTACTGGGTGTTTGTTAGCTTTATCTAATGTTGCTTCAGCACCAAGGCGGTCCAATAACTGCAGAAAATCTGATTCAGTATAGGAGCACTCATCAGATAAGGCCAACGCGCCAGGTTTGTCATGATTGGATTTCTACTTTGCAAGCGGCCAGCAATCTCAAGTGAAACTCAGGTTTCAACATCAACTAATTAACTTTGATTATTAACTAACCAAATCGCATTATCTCTAGCAAAGACGGAGTCTAAAAGTTAATACTGCTAATAACTGGTGACAGAGCAAAGCTGCCGTGTCGGCTTGACTCCGCCCCATGTTGATTCCTCTTACTTGTCCCACATTTTCTTGACCTCATCTATTTAAACCCCTTCTCCATTTAAACTCCGCAGCTCAAGTGTTCACCAGTATAACCCTGATTGTTTGGGTATAACGCCGTATCAGCACACTGGAGTTATTTATGTGTCCGAAAGTTTAGTATTTTTCCTGGTGATGTGGTCTTGGGTCTTGAGTGAGTTTTGAGTATTGTTTCCTGTGTGTAGTGCTGGGCAGTCCATCAATGTGTGTCGAATTGTTAGTGTGGCTTTGCATAATTGGCACGTTGGTGCAACATTCCCTTTTAGAAGATGTTTATATGTGTTAGCTTGGAGTGTCTGATGCGGCATCTTGTAATAGTGGTTTGGTTTGTATAACCCTGACAACTCGTAACTAGTACCGTCCCGTCCAACCTAACACCAAGCAATTGTGGACCAAAAGCAGCAGCTTGGCAAAAATGGGCTTCGAACCCTGGACTTTCTGAATAAGCCGTTCAGGTGCTAGACTACCACCAAACATCTTTCCTGAAAAAACACCGCAGGTCAGCCCAATCCCAAAAGCTCAAGAGCACCCCCACAGCTTACCCTTGCATTGGATTTCGTCTCTGTGCGTCAATCTGTGACGTGACGAGCTGTATGTTCATTGGACGACCTGGAAAAGAATTCGGCAAACTCAGAAATAGAAACAACCTCAACACTACACTAACGGAAACCGTCGTAGCGATGCCTCACCATCAAGGGGAACGCCGTTGTACTGCTTCATCGCCTTCAGGGCATCCGCTTTCCTCTCAAAGTGGACATCCGCCGTCCCGAGGCTGCGCCCCGATCGGTCGTAATGGACGGCCGCCTTTTTTAACGTGCCAAACTCAGCAAACAGCTCCTGTAAGATAGAAGGATTAATAATGGCGTGCAGTTACCGCGCAAACAACAAGCAACCGACGGATCCCAAAAAACAATACCTGAATGTCTGCGTCTGAGACGCCAAAGTCGAGATTGGACACGAGAAGCTTCCCGCCAGTTTCCACGCCCGCGCCTCCTCCGCCACCAACGCCGCCGCCAGCATTGGTACCAAAACCATTGTCAAACAGGTCGTGCTGCCATTTGTCGGGAAGATGCTTGGGCTGCAACAGACGAAAGAGAATGCAGCTGCTGACTTCGGATCCCGTCACAGTCCACTCGGATGGGTGCTGGGGCAAGCAGGGGCGCGCGCCGCCTCAACGAGGCCGGCGGCACCCAGCCAACTGTTCGCTGCGACTTCCAGCAAGCCCTGCCCACCCCATCACTACAAACAAGTAAACCAATGAAAGGAGAAGAAGGCAACACAGACAACACTGTACACGAACTTCAGCGCGGAGGTTAAAAACAAAAGTCAAAGCTCGAGTACGTCCCGTTTAAATCACACAGACCATCAGATTGAAAGAAAAGGCAAATGTATTTGGACCTATTGGAAGGAAAACAACCCCCAGAGTCTTTTGCTGGTCACTTCAAAGGAATCCCAGGAGACCTTCCTAGGCGGAGGAGCTACGGTCGGTGAGATGCCGCTGGAGAAAGCAAGTCCATGTAGATGATCAGTGTGAAAATGTCCATCAGTGGTGGTGGTGTGTTGCGAAGCAGTGAGCGTCCATTTTGAAATCACACCACGGTGGCACAAATTTGGACAAAACCCTCGAACAACTAGCTAACTTTTGGTCGGTGTTTAAACAAAAACAAACAAAAAAACACACAAAAGCCATGTCCATATTTGGCTGCATGTTAAATCTAACACTATTTCAGGACTAATCTGGATGAGAACACGGACTCCTCCCAGACAAAGGATCCCATCAGCAAAGCAGGCCGCGATCAGGTTTGGAGAACAAATAGGAGGGGGAAAACACGGTGAAATCCTCATCGCAGCTGGCTGATCATTTCTGATGAACGCCGAATAAGGAAGAGAGAAAAAACACGATGGAAAAAAAAAGCCACCACTGGTGAAGAAACAGCCGGATCCAAAATGGCGCCGATCGCTGAAGGTTAGCCGATAAGCCACTTTTAGCCACGATGTAGCCAAGTTAGCCGACCTGCTCGCTGCCGTCTGTTCTTCAGCTCGAGAAGACAAAATGGGGTTTAGGGAGGAGAGAGAACATTATGCACAACTTAAAAGCCAAATTTTAACGAGCTGCTCCACAATTTTTTTCCCTATCACATTTCCAGAGGGGCCTGTAGCGCGTGCTAGCGAGCCTAAAAGGAAACTGGACTTCGCCAGGGATTTTTTTGGATGTGCGGAAGGATCCGGCCCGTTTTTTCAGCCAATTTTTCGTTAGCTTTCTCCTACCCTGCTGTACGGCGTGGGTCTGCTTCTGCCGCGGCTCAGGTTCTGTCGGCTCCTCATAGGGCCTGAGCCTCCCCCGCGGCCTCCAAATCCTCCGCCGGCTCCGAGCCGCCCAGGCCCAGCAGCTCCTCCGGCCCCGCGGGAGCCGCCTCTTCCCCGGCCTCCTCTACCACCGCGGCCGCTGCCCCCTCTCTGCTGCTTATTCTGCTTGATGATGTCGTCCAAAGACATATCCATCTTGTCTGCCATTGTTTAACCTGGTTAGCGCGAACAGAGCTTTTTAAAACACCGCGTACACTGATCCGGCACCCACCGAGCTGACCGCGCTACTGAAAACGCGCCTTTACCTTTCTTATAATGAGCTGGCCGTGACGTCACACAGCACTGCCCTGTTTCCGTTCGCGCAGGCCAATTAGATTACTCTAGCGTCATCGCGTAACGACACAACAACAGGAAGAAATGCCTACGTGCAAAGTTTAAATCACATCTAACCACTAGATAGTGTACTCCTCAATTGTATTGCTTACATAGGGGAAATGATTAGCATGAGGGAAATAAGTAGCAGAATTTAGGGAGGCAAGGCGCTATTTAGGACACAGCCCACATTAGCTCAATTGAGCATCAAGTCCGCTGTAAAACTAATAGTAATAAACAGTAACTACTGTATATTCTAAATACACACTGCCACAAACTGAAGGTTATAATACCAAAAAAAAAACAACGGTATATCTAACCTAACGGTGGCTTAAGACTTTTGCACACTATATTACGTTGCTAATATGTATTTTTATTTCTATACAGTATCTCGCAGAAGTGAGTACAACCCTCACATTTTTGTAATTCTTTTATTGAAGATGTGACACCTCTGTGATACAGTGTAAAGTACTCAGTCTACAGCTTGTATAACAAGTACGTTTGCTGTGCCCTCGAACCAACACAACACAGCCATTAATGTCTAAAAAAAAGTGGCAACAACTGGCCAAAGTGTCACTGTTTTGTGTGGCCACCATTATTTCCCAACACTACATTAACTTAACATGGTATGCCCCATTTAATAACCAATGTTTGTTCACTTTAAACACCAAGGTCCTAATAATTATAAAAATACTGTACAATAAGAAATAAAAATGTCTTAACTCCCTTAGCCAATAAATGCTTTGGCTCCACAAGCAGAGGTGGGAGTTTCTGTCATTTGTCTGTTTACCAACCTTACCAGCTATTTATCCGCTTGCCCGTTAGCTCAGATTTGGAAAAGACTGTTCTAACTACATTTACATTTCCGGCATTTAGCAATAAGGGAATCCCTTATCCAAAGCGACTTATAATCCAAACAATTGTGGGTTATAGGTCTTGCTGAAGGACCTAACCATGGCAGCTTCTGGTCCAGAGTCCAGATCCTTAACCATTAGGCTACCACAGGTTTTTGAGTTTAGAGACATTTTGTGTATTTGTACTGCTTATACTGTTTATTTGTTTACAAGCTGTTAAAGGTGTTCCTGAAGTGTATGTGCCAGCCCCAAAGTAGTACTGCTTTTTTGTCATCCTCACTACCTGTTTATTTTCTTTCACCTATAACTAACACTCAGAGTCTCTGTTACCTCTGGCTGTCCTTCAGTGTTGCTTGTAATATTCTCTATCTGTGCATTTTTGGCTTTTGTCAATGAATCAATCAATCAATCAATCAATCAAGCAGTTATTTCAATCACTCATCATTTACTTGTGTGTTCAGTAGTATCTCTGGCACGTTTAGTTATTGTTTGCACACAGCTTTCTTGTGAAAATACCCATTATATTTACATTAAAGTAGCATAAAAGTGTTTCTGTGCTACTATGGTAACGTATAGGAAAACAGCCATTTTGGGTTATGACCTGTTTCACAGACTGTAATGCCGCCGTTAAACAGCACATGCTTGTACAATCATAGATTGTGAGGATTAGTACGGTATCTCCATTAGTTCTTAAAGCAGTATCTCATCTAAGGTTAGATTTTGGAAGACAAATGCATGTTCAATCACCGGTGGTGAACTATAAGCCAGGTCCGGGCTATTTGTAAATCAGTCAAGTTCTCAAGCAATATAACAATTTCTTTATGGACCTTGTTTTAAGGCACAACAGGAAGCTGAACCTGAACCTTGCTGGGAAGGTGTCAGATCAAGTCATGGAGGTGTTCCATACAGCTTGCAATGCCAGCATTCAGCAGACGCCCTTAACCAGAGCGACAAACAAGTCATACAGTTTTACAGTCCAAGCAGTTGTGGGTTAAGTGCCTTGCTCAGGGTCTCAACTGTGGCAGCGGTGAGATTTGAACCTTGGACCTTCTAAACCTTCTGGTCCATAGTCCAGTACCTCAACCACTAGGCCACCATGGGCCTAGGTGGTGAAGTGATGAAACTCTGTAATAAATGATGCACAGTAAACTCCAGCATGTCACTGATAAGGCTGAAAACGCACTTGCATATGTAATATAAATAATTAAAAAGGGTTCATATTTGTTTTGAGGTTTATTTTTTTTTATAGATATTGGGCTGTTGCTTATTTGTACTAGTGCGAGGTAATGTGTACTAGGAAGAATACAAAGCAGTTGTGTAAGTGGATCTGTATAAATGCTGTATATGCATATAAATAACTTAAATCACTACACTGAATCAATTTAATAGTGAGCTATAAGTTGAGATACAATAAAAGTCACTTTTATTTCAATTTCAAGGCTTGAAAATGCAAGAAAAAAAAAAAACAGTACTCCTTTAAGGTATCAAATTTCTTAAAAAAAGAAAAGATAATGGTATCCCAAATAAAAACATTTGGCTTGCCAAATTCAATCTACTAAACTAACTTACAAAAAAAGCCAGCCTTTTGGTATTCCCCTTAAAAAGTTCCAAGTTCTGAAAGGTGTACGGTTAAGACTGCAGTCCGTCCCTTAGTGGCCACATGCCAACTCCTCCTGTCGAGTAGTAAGAATTCGAACTATGAATCTTTAGGAGAAAACAGAATAAGGCTTACAATCTAAAGTGTATGAAATCAGGAAGGTGATGGTTCTCGATCATCAGCCACTATGTCCAGACGAGAGTTTGACGAGGCAGAGACTTGAGGTCAACTGTTTGGCGTACTGTTGGCTGCTGGCGTAAGAGAATGGGTACAGGGGAAGAAGCTGCTTGGCCAAAATGAAATAAAATCCACTAAGATTTCTTGGACTCTTGTGTGACGGGCTTCTTGAGGTCGCTGAGGTCAATCGGTATGAAGGCTGCAACAGATATAACAGTTGAATCGGAGTACATCAGGGCTCAACGAGGACCTAAAATTACCCATGAGGCCTCATTAGATTAAAATAATGATAGGAATTGACTGTAACTCACAATGCAGGTTGGGGTTTGGGTTTTTCTCCACGTATTCCTGTGGTCCTCGTTCACTGTTTTGTGGCTGTTTAATATCTCTCAGGACGCATAACCATGCTAAAAAAAAAGTCATTAACATCTCTGATTACATTTGCTCAATCTAAAACAAAAATTAACACAGTGTGCTTAAACCAACAATTTTTAAATCACAATTAACAATCAAATAATAATGAAATTAATATTGACATCTTATACGATCGCTGATTACCTATTACTAGTGTATTTGACGTAAAGTCTATCTTGCTGCTCAAACAAAAGGCCTCTGGCATTAATTTTTTAGTGCCATTTAACAACCAGCCAATCAACATTAAGGCCAGACGTTGTTTTTTCTATTTCTTGGATCCACCGCAGCACCAATGGTTGAAATAAATGTAAAAAAAAATAACCTATTTATTTTTTTATCTTTTTCCGCCCTCTGATGGAAAGCCAACGGTTTTCTTTTGTTCATTCAATTTTTTTTCCTCCAGATTCACTTTAATTTAATTGTAGGTTAAATAAATGTTATTTTTAAATAAAAATGTATTTTTATTTCTTCCTCATTCCTTGTACTGATTCCACATAGTTCTCGAGAAATTGAAAATAAAGTCTTTTGGTTTTTTTTTCCCCTCCCTCAGTAGATTCTTAAGTAGGAACATCCGAGGAACAAGCAATTAAAAAAGTCTGGCCTAAAGACCGAGGTCTTAATTATAATACATTTTAAAAGGAAGTATGAGTATCAACGGCTATATTCACAACAGACACAAGGTAATATGAACACAGCAGTCACGGGCCAATTTAGAGTGACCAATCGACTCTGTCTTTGGAATGGAACAGGAAACGACTCCACACAGGCAGAGACCAGGGTAGGGATCGACCCGTAAACAGCCAATCAGCGTAGCCTATCCACGAGCAGAGGTGGGAGTTAACGTTACATGTTAAAAAAGGAATTTGTGGCGGTCAAATTTGATGGTAACAAATCACTGCAGTCAAAAAACACTGCACCAGTTTCACTATTTAGTCAATTCTTGTAATGCCCAGTCTGTGATCTAGCATTGGTATATAATAATTTGTATACAAATACATTTTATATGGTTTGTGCACAAAGTTCAGCTTGCACAATTTACAATTTCACACAACGCATCGTGGATTTTACGCCTGTAAGCCTGTATTACCAAACAGGAGACCTGATGGATACGGAGGTTCCTCAAGCTCTCATTTGAGGTTGCCATATATAGTAGGCTGCATCACTGAACTTACGCTTACTCACTTACAGTTCTGTTTAATTTTAGTCGAAGCGATGGCAGACTACATCTTGTCACGCACGTAACGTGGCAGGTTAAAGCTAGACTATATTTCTGTTAATCAGAATGTGCAAACAATTAAAAAAGAAACTTTAACACCGTGCAAAATACAAATACGTATACTGATGCATCCTTGAATATAATGACGTGGACTGCAATACAAAACACACGAAGAGAAGAATGGATTTGGATTCTCACCCCACGCACGGTGTAAAACTTACTGTCATGAATAAAGCGAACATTTTCTTCATGTGCGGGTGTGTAGAGTTCCCCAGTGTTAGTTGGAGACCGAGGGCTTGAGGTCCTTTTGTATGTGTGCATCCTGGGTGTAGATGAACTGTGTGAAACAAGTAGTAGATGAATAACTAGACTACAGCACTGTTTATGGTTTCAATAATTGTGTCAGTCATCTCACTAATTAACTAAGAGTCAGATTTGAGTTAAAACAGGAATGCTCAACAATGAAACCAGTTGCCGTTTACTTCATGTATACTGGCCACAATACTCAAACGATACTTCATAATGAAATACAGTCGAATCCGATTAATAGGACCACCGGTTAATGGGAGCATTCGCTTATTCGGACCAAATCCTAAAGTACCGAAACAATTCCTATTATATATATAATGTGTAACGTTATTCGCTTATTTGGACCAAAATTCTGCTTAATCGGATCAAAGAACGTGAGATAAAAATAAGCCACAAGTCGCCACCTAGAGGATAGAAAGCGCTCCAGCGATTTATGGGAGGATTGTGTGTTGAAAAAAGCAAAACCAGCGGGAGGTGACCACGCCCACTATTTGTTCAAGTGCAGTCCGTCAAGAGAACGCGTCAGATCACACTGGATAAGTTCTTCAAACGTTGACTGGAATTTAG
>JAVSBV010000065.1:3543220-3562792 GCA_033117975.1 Parotocinclus spilosoma
CCGTACCGAGCTTACAGCACCAAAATATCCTACACATTGTGTAGCTACAACAGCTATTTACTGTAAATCATCAGATTGTATCATTTATAACATTCCTTTATTGTTAGAATTAAACCCGTTTGTAGTTTGAAAACCCGCGATGCCAAGAAAGGTGAATCGCGAAGGGGCGAGGGAACACTGTATTGCAAATCTGATTGTGGCATTTGATTAATGAGACAATTCTGGTCCTGTTTGATATACTATATGACCACCTTCCCATTGGAAAAACGTTCCTTACCTTGATCCAATATGGCGACTCTTAATGTCCTCTCTTAGGCCATGTTCCGGATGTAGCCTAAAAAATTACTCACTGGTGTATTCAGATATTTCGTTTTCAATTTTGTTTCTGAAATAAAAGGTGATCTGTGGCTTTTGACTCACCCTGTATAATATTGTCGCAGCAATTTGCAATGCCTATAACTTTAGATATTTCTTAAACTACGTGTACAGCATCCAGACCCACTTTTTTGCAGACAGCTTGGCAAACACAACAGTGCTCAGCCAAGACACTGAGACATGGACATGGGGTTCAGTGGTAATGGGCATTTATATTTGATCCTTCCCATTTCCCAGCCTTAAAATGTCTAACATGTATCCTTATTTGGTAAATGTCATTTTCAGTGTATAAATCAGGAACACTCAGCCTATCACCTATACAGCTCACTGTACTACTATTGTTAAATGTTGATCCAACTGATCTTTCTTTGAATAAAATAAATTCACTTGCCTGTCACTCTCCTTGCTGATGTGATTTAGGGAGAAACAGCAGGAGAAGCCACATATGAACTCGAACAGCTGACAGATGCTGAAATGAGGACGTGAGACAGGAACAGAGAGAGGAACAAATACACACACCCTGAGTTCTCCAGGGTCCATTAGCAGAGAGATGTCCCCTGTGTGAGAAATCCAAGGAGGAAGCACAACAGACACCTTGATTTCCCATGGTAACCTTCCCCACTGTGGTGAACCTTCACAACACAGCAGCCCTGCAGCACCCTAATGGAAGCCCAACAGCAAGGCTAGAGGGAGAAACAGTAAGTGTGTGTTTCCCTGCTCAGCGGGACAGCTAGAGTCAGATCCACCACAGCATTCAGAGCAATAATCAGAGCATTATTTAATCACAGGGGATGCAAAAAACAGAATAAAACACAAACATAAAATTATAATAAACAACATTTATTTGATTTTATTTTTATGTGTGTTGGACGAGTCTGATTCATTGTCATTAGGGAAGGGACACCCATGGCTGCCACATCTCTTACGGGAACATTTATGGCATTTAGCAGATGCCATACCACAGTCCCATCTTCAAGAGAGTGGCTTGCTTCCAAAATTCTCCAGCCACATGGGAAAATAAAAGCTTAAGGACAATCAGAGAATTAGGAGCCCCCGAAAACCATATTGGCACCCCCAAAAAATCAGCACGGCAATACATTTACATTTACATTTACGGAATTTTAGCAGACGCCCTTATCCAGAGCGACTTACAACTGATACTGTATATTCTTACAATTCAAGCAATTGTGGGTTCAGGGTCTTGCTTAAGTGTGGCAGCTTGGCAGAGGTGAGATTTGAACCCAGGGCCAGAGTCCAGTGCCTTAACCGCTAGGCTACCACAGTCCAATGCACATGAACAGTATGGACTGTTGTACTAGACAAAAGCCTAGGGTTAAAAATGCTATGAACTACCATTTCTTTTAACACAACTTCAATTTTTATGGATGGATACCACAAGATTTTGGAAATGTTCCTTTGAGATTCTGCTCCATGTTGACATGACTGCATTACACAACTATTTCAGTATTATTATTACACACTGCATTACACAATTATTTCATTTTTAAAGTACAGTTTAATTCTGTAATTTGTCATTCTAAACCACGTCCCAAAGGTGATCTTTTGGATTGAGGTCCAGTGATTGGGAAGGGCACTGAATAACATGATAATGTTTATGATACCAGATTTAGACATTTCCTTTCTGATGGTGAATTATCATGCTGAAAGTAGCCATTAAAAGATGGGTACATTGTGGCCATTAAGGGCTGCCATTTTGAAGGCCCATTTATTCTTTCTCTCTCTCTATCTCTCTCTCTCTCTCAACCCACACAACCATAAGTTCCAGAAGTGTATTCTTGTTTAAATTCCTATTATTAGAAATAGATTGTTAAAGCACTTTTGTAAGTCACTCTGGATAAATACTGTAAATTTAAATCTAAGTGCACATGGTCAGAAACAATAGGCCACATGCAAGCGATGTTTCATTTGTATTAACGAGCCCAAAGTTTACCAAGAAATCATTCCCCACATCATTACATCACCTTCACCAGCCTGGACTGTTCACACTAGGCCGGACGAGTCCATAGACTCATGCTGTTGGCATCTAATTCTGACCGTACCATCTGTGTGCCTCAGCAGCAACTGGGATTCATCAGACCAGGCTATATTTTTCCAGTCTTCAGTCCAGTTTTAGTAAGCCTATACCCACTGCAGCCTTAGCTTTCATTTTCTCAGCAGACATGGAACCCAGTGTGGTCTAGTGGGTAGATGAGATGCTTGTATCTGGAAGCTTTTAGTATTAAGAACGGTAAAAATCTATGAATGTTTATTATACCAAATCCTTAGGCTTTCATTAATGAACACGATTTCTGCTCTTTTTTCAGTACAGACATAAAAATGTATTGTTGTTTGTAATCACTCACATGTTACATATGAAATAAATAGAGATTAGGCTGTAAAGCCTTGGAGTATTATTTGTGAAGTCTGTACTGCCGACCACATATCCAGCCTTCAATTATCTTACATTTCTGTGCATTATAATCATCATTATCCATCAAGCAAACACCAGGTGAGATGACAGTAATGTTTTTTTCTCCTTGGTGTGTAATATACTTTTCAGCACAACCAAAGCATAAAGTTACTAATCAGACTCAAGGTACAGTATATGAGAATGCAATTTGATTGTTACTATTACAACAGCAAAGCAATGTTGAGTAATTGCAGTTATGCCTCCTTAGTGTTTGACAAACACTACATGACACTACAGTGCAGTTGAAAAAAAGAATTACTTTAGAGCAGACAGGGAGGGAATTACTGACGTGAAGTGAAACATACAGGGGTTGGACAATGATGAAACTAAAACACCTGTCATTTTAGCGTGGGAGGTTTCATGGCTAAATTGGACCAGCCTGGTGGCCAATCTTCATTAATAGCACATTGCACCAGTAAGAGCAGAGTGTGAAGGTTTAATTAGCAGGCTAAGAGCAGTTTTGCTTAAAATTTAGCAATGCACACAACATTATGGGTGACATACCTCAGTTCAAAAGAGGACAAGTTGATGGTGGACGTCTTGCTGGTGCATCTGTGACCAAGACAACAAGTGTTTGTGATGTATCAAGAGCCACGGTATCCAGGATAACGTCAGCATACCACCAAGAACGACCAACCACATCCAACAGGATTAACTGTGGACGCAAGAGGAAGCTATCTGAAAGGGATGTTCTGGTGCTAACCCGGATTGTATCCGAAAAACATCAAACCACGGCTGCCCAAATCATGGCAGAATTAAATGTGCACCTCAACTCTCCTGTTTCCACCAGAACTGTCCGTCGGGATCCACAGGGTCAATAAACACGACCGGGCTGCTAGAGCCAAACCTTTGTCTAAAAACCAGGTGTTTCAGTTTCATTGTCTAACCCCTGTATATATAGATGCTAGTTATTTACTGACATAAACTAAGACACTATACCTTTTGGTCAGTGGCTGCAGTGTAGAACATCAAAGGATTACTGGTTTTCTCAATTGGATTGGCTCAATTTTCAAATAATAATTCCCGTTTCAAAATCACGTGAAAATCTCCAAAGCAGTGGTCACTTGGTGCCATCAGATTTCTGATCAAAACTTATCAAGCTAGGCTAGGTTCCTTCTCGGTTAAATAGCTGTACTCAGTAACGTACCCTGCTCACAAAAATATGGGGATATTTCAGAGATGTACTGTATAAATAACAAATGTAAAACAATTATATTGTGACAACATTCTTGTTGTATCACTGCTGTAGTATCTGACAAAAATAGGGACGTCAAAGACATTGACAGTAACGTGCACAGGGTAGTGCTCAGTCTCTATACAGACTAGAGATGACTTTGACATGTTACAGAGCCATTTCTCTCTTTCCTCCACCCACTGATCATCGTAAAACACGTTTACAGGGAGAGATCCGCTGGGGGCAAGACATTTATGAGCATTTATCCTATTGACAACCAGGCAATCATCTGTCTGAGAGCTGGAAGCACAGAAGCAATATAGAGATTAAGAGGCCGGGCACAAATCCCTAAGAGATAAAATGGCCTGAAAACTAGTCTGAAGAGATCTGGTACTGAATTTAGCTGAGCCATTAGGTGTGGACGCTCATAGAGGAATCGTTTTAGACCTCAAAGGACAATGAGAATCTACAGGCATTAAGTTACAGCCAGTACAGTACGGAAATGTTCATTTTAATGACTTATAATCTAGATAATAAGCAAAAAGATTCAATAGTGTGCAAATGTCTCAGGCAGCCATTAGATTTGTTATATTAGCAATGGTATGATGACCACTACTGACCATTGATGACTGTGGTGGCCTAGTGGTTAAGGTACTGGACTATGGATCAGAAGGTCCAGGATTCAAATCCCACCTTTGCCACAGTTGGGTCCATGAGCAAGGCCCTTAACCCACCATTGCTTGGGGTGTAAGACTGTATTTATTGTAAGTTGCTCTGGATAAGGCCGTCTGCTAAATAATGTGGTGTAAAACTTATTCTTGACAACTGGACAGAAACTGTTCACCTGTTTGCATTTTAAGTCATAGAATCTTGCAGGGATTTCAGATGTACGATGCACTATGGAGGTTCCACCATTATGTTGTATCACAGGGGTCTTCAATATTGTCTGCAAAATGCAGGGGTTTGTCTTGCAGCAAAATGAAAGCCACCATTAATAATCATTTAAAACGACTAATTAAACAAGTTGAATCTAGAGTAGCTTCTGTTGGAATGAATTAAAAACCTGCAGCCAGACCAGCATTCAATGATAAGGTTTGATATTTAATACTGTACTTAATACTTAATACTTTGAGATTTAATTACGTTACTTTATCCATCCTTAGGGACCCTTTAACACTTTTAAATAGACACCTAAAACCTGAAATAAAGTGGCACTGTAGTGTCATGGAAAAGTGTGTATCCAATATATTGCACGTTTTTTTAAACATGGTTTATAATACTTGAATTGAGCAAATTGCATAATATTAAAGTTTTTGGAAAAAACACACAAACTAGTGTTAGATGTATCGTCAGCAAAGATAACTTTAACTACCAATAAATCTTGTTAATTTGTCATCTGATGACATCTCTTTACTCTCAATCAAGCAGCCCTGAAGCTTTCCATTCATCACGGCCTATCTTTGAACCCATTCCATTGTGTTTGGTGCTGGACATGACTGATGTGCTCTCTTTAACAGACAGACACACGACTCCCAAAATCAGCCTGAAGTCATTTGTGGAAAGGTCAGTGATTCATTTAGGGTTTTCTGGTGATTCCTATCATACGGTTTGCATTCACAGAGAGCGTCCAATAAAATGCAAGCGACGAGCAGGTCAATAGCAGGCAAAAGTGACCAAAGCTAAAAAGTTTTGTTAACCCTTCTGTTGCCATCACTACCCCCAGGTAATCCCTAACCCCAATGCAACCTTCCCAAGTTTCTTCACCACATTCCTTGCCACTGTAGTCATAGGGCTTCTCAATTAGGGCCTGTGATGTTTGTTTGGGATAATGCTGCATTGTAAAAAGTGCTATAGAAATAAATTCAATTTGAAATGGTACATGCATACATGGGCACATACTTGATGTCAAAGAACTAGGACTGGGAATGGTTCTGTCATTGTTTAAATGGACAGGAATTTACCACTGCTGACCAGTAGCATTACATATGCCATGCCGTTTTATAGATGCTCTAACCCAGTCACCTGACCATTACGGCCTGGACCTGGTCAAAGTAGTACAGAGCTTTAGTCCTGCCAATTTTTATTGTGTTCAACACATGAATTCTTAGAACCGACCATTCACTTTTAATGAATCCTGTTGTTTAGATTTTCTGCCTTATATGGAACATCAGGGTCATTCAGTGAAAACAGAGATAAGACTTTGAGCATGATATTTATTCATAGGAACTTTATAAAAAAAATTAATACTAAAGCACATTTACAGTTTGATACTTGTAAAGTGTTTTTCTGTAAAATGTTTATCCCTAAAACCAGACCTTATTTTACACATTTACAGTCTTTACAACAATTTCAGCACGTAACATGAACGACAAAAAAAAAACCCAAAAAACATCAACGACCATAAAGTATAAACTTAATTTTGCTTTCAATAGCAATGTTAAAACATCTCAGTATTAACAAAGAGGTTCTGTGACAGGCAGAAGATCAGGTACACATCTTTTCCATGTACAAAGTGAAACAGAAATGGAAAGAAAGCAGTTTTTTAGGACAGACGTTCCTGCGTCCTCCGTATCATTTCCTATTGTCCATCAGCATCTGTATGAAGCTCCACACATTGACTCCAAAGAGTATTGCACTTTAGCCATGGGCAAGTGACCTTATTTTAAAATAAGCTGACCATCATCTATTTTTCTGTTCATCTTAATAGTAACAGTAATCAAGTTTTGCTTATTAGCTTCACCAATGCAACTTCATTAATAATACGAGATTTTGATACCATTCAGACAGATCTTCAGAAGATATCAGGCCTCACCTCTACTAAGTACATTCATATCAATCCGTCCAGTGCCTTCTTACATCAACAGTTACACAAAGGCAAAATTATGAGCACAAAACAAAACTGTATGACATACACCAAGACAATAAATAAACTACATCAGAGCTATAGGTTAAGTTACATGGATTTATAGTTTATGTTAAATATTACAGCCGATTTAAAAATATATGCCAAGTTCAATTCAATTTTGGGCACTTTCAAAAATAAGCATAGTCTCGCGAAGATGGATGTCATTTTGAACTGAAAGAAACATCTGGAGAATCAGTCGAGGCAGAATGAGCTAAAGGTGGCTGATAATAAAGGCAAACTGATGAAGAAGCCAATTTAGTGCTTCAGGAAAAATAAAAGTTAGAAAAAAGCAACCCAAATTTCCGCTGTATTAAAAAGGTTAGTTAAATCACCTGTGGGATTTGTATGCGAGTTTTGCACTCAGGCGTCACAAAGCTATCGCTTCTGAGTTTATGCTAGCATGTTAGAATTACATGCCAGTTAAGAGTGTAGCCTGAACCTGAGCGAAGAAGATATTCAAACTGAACGTGGTTTGTTCCCTAAATAAAAAATGACCCATCTTAAATCGATGGGGATGCCCAGCATCCTCAGCGATCAGATGATTCTTCTTACTGATGTTAGTCAAAGCGGAATGGAAGCTCTTGATATTAAGACTAGCTTCCACAACCTGGTGTTCCAGGAGCTGTGAGGTGACATCGCTTGAGACTGGGTCACTGTGCTGCTCCTAAAACGTCTATTTTTTAAATGTATTTGTTTCCTAAAGATGATGCTTTCCTTTTTTGACTGGATTATGACCCAGAACATCCAGGGTTCAAATCCCACCTCTGGTAAGATGCTACTTTTGACTGCTTTAGCAGAACCAATAATAAACAATGGTACGAGTGTGTCACGTGTCACAAGTCATTTTCGATAAGGGCATCTGCTAAATGGCAACAAACAATAAACGTTTATAGTACACAGCAGTTATAAGTTTAGAGTTTTAAAGGGACAGTCCATGAATGCAGCCTGGACTTGCTTTAGTCACCACTACCACTGAAAAGACCTTCTCCAGATGTTTAAACTCCATTCTAAAATCACAAGCTTTACAAGACTTTTCAAAACAAACGCCTTTATCTGCACAAACAGAATTGTAAGAATGTTTTTGGTATCCGTTTGAAAAGCACAGAGGATAAGGAGACATGGTCAGAAGGTGTGAATGATGTCACTTCCCCTGCATGGCCACAGATGTTGTCAATGTAGGCCAGACTGTCGAACTCTAATTTAAGGCACAAACCAGTACAAGTCCAGTGTTCTCTCTGTACTATTACTCTGCTAAGACCCTCTGCATTGCACTTGGGTTGAAAAGACTAATAGGATCAACACAAAATAAGCCTCGTCACATTCTGATATCTATTGGTTTAGTGAGGAAACAGCAATACTGACAATAAATAAACGATAACAAATAATAACGATTCAATACTAAAAGAATACAGTGGCGATTGCATAATCAAAACGACAAGATGTTTTTGGCACGAAACGAAAATCTTTTCTCTTGATTGCATGAGTCTGTCAAACAGTCCGTGCTTTCTCTCTCGCTGAACATGATTGTCCCTAAAGACAAACGCCTCATCGGCTTCTTTAAGAGCTCTTGTTGTGCTTGGCTCGTGGCCATTTCTTTGTTTTTTCAACGGTTTGGCCTTGGTGAAACACTTTGCCTAAGTAAGCCATGTGCTGATGAGGGGGAAAGTCGGAAAAAATGATACAAAAACGGTCAAAAAGCAAAAATGCGACATCAGTGCAAGACATTTAGAAATAAGCTGATTGCAGAAGGACGCACAGTACTAGTAATTCTCTAAATCTTTTAAACCTGTTTAGTATACAGTTGCCGGGAAAAAGTTTGTGAACCCTGTGGAACCACTTCAACATGATGTACTAGTTCGATCGCTCACTTTACACACACGCTTAACTAAATTCAGGTTAGCGCACAGGTTACCAAAGTACCAAGAGGAAACAATTACAGACACAGGGAGAACATACAAACTCCACAAAGACAGTTGCTAGATCAGGAATTGAATCTGGGTCTTTGGAGCTGTGAGGCAAAAGCACCAATCACTGTGCCACCTTGCCGTACCAAAGTTTTATTCCCTTTTTATTTTTTACTCACACTACGGAGTACTACTGAATAATTTCAAATAAGAAAGCATTTTGAACTCCTGTATTTCTTGTAGCTGCTTGCTACAAGATTGAGGAAAAAAATCGGACCATTCTGAGATGACTTTTAATGTCAGAATGTGCCTGGATGAAGCTCTGAACACGTTATGAGTATGCAATGCAGATAATCCAGGGGTTCACAATCTTTTAAATGCGACTCTGCATTTTAAATAGGTTGAAACAGAATCAGAAATTGTTTACATTGTCTTTCATACTAAGGGCTTTTGAAGATAAGAACAAAAGAGGGACATGAAAGAGCAAAACTGGAGTGAAACTTGTATATCTTATGTCTTCTCTTTCTGTCTCAGCAGGCAATGTGCAGTGCAACGCATACATCTTCAGTTTATCTCTTCTACTGATATTAATAGCTCATAGAAAAATAAAAATGATCCAAGCCTTAGGCAATAAACCTCCTATCTACTGTACAAGCACGCGTATAAAATAACTTTGTATATACATATAGACAACAATGGTAAAACTAACAACGAAAAAAGGGAACACATAAGCAACCTGTACACTATACACCTGAATAAGAAGACAGGCAAGAGGTACTCACGTGTATGGCTTGATAGAAAATAATTCCTTATATATACACACATAGATAAACTTAATATACTAAATCTAATGTACTTAAATATCCCTGGAATCGTGATGTGGTGCAAAACAATCACGCCACACTACCTTTTCCTCAGTTTTTACTTGGCTGAAGAATTCAAACCATCTTCTCAAACCCAGTCAAAGGGTTCTGCTTTGGTGACTTGAACCTTGGTTCTAAAGAAGTCTAAAAAATGTTAGTCTTGGAGACCAACCGGGGGAAGTGGTACTGCTCTTCCAAGTCTCTTATATCACTCATCTTTTCTGGACACTATAACGATACCCCATAGGCTTGGGTTGGTCTCCAGGTCAATTCTCATGCAGTCAACTGCTAGGTGGACCACATGGTCAGGGCTCAGTAGTACCAACAAAACCAGAGTTAGCAGAGGATAGAAACCCCATCTGCACTGAGCAGTTGACCGTTAGTGGGGTCGTAAGTGCCAGCCAGATAGTACAGGTCCTGAAGGCTGCTCCCATGTTTCCTGTTGTGGCTGAGTTGCTGGTATTCCTCATGACTCACTACCTGGCACTTATGCGAGATTGTCTGCACGTCATTCTCATCTTCATGGCACGACTGATACAGGGCATGCTGAGGAGGCAAATAGATGTTCAGATTGCATTTAAGGTAAGATGTAATACTGTGCAAACAATATAAGCCACACAATAAGATTTGTTATTATATATATATATATATATACACACATTTCTCAGTCTCTTTATCAAGATACAAAATGAAGAGCAGGAAATACATACACAAAATTTAAAAGAAGCCCACAATTGTCAGTATTTACTATGACCTCCTTGTGGTTTTTTGGTTGCCATCCTTCCAAAAACACCATTCCTAATCAAGCTTATTTGAACTGTAGAAGGATTAACTTAGTATCCCAACAAATATGCCAGATGCTGCTATCATTTAAGTCTAAATAGAATTAACGCTAAATATCAATGTAGCCTATAAAAGCCTTTTAGTTTTTCTGCAAACAAATTTCTTGTATTTTCTGATTGTTTTCTAATAACTGAGAATTAATTATAGTTTAGTAATCAGGCCCTTCCAATCTTTCATACAATTGGTAAGAAACAGGAGTATGTAAAATGTTATATAAATCTCATGAATAAAGTACAGTGAAAAACATCAATCAATTCTAAATACGACTCTGTATTTTCTTGGTTGCTATAAGATGCGTATCTGGAAGTGCTATTAACCAATCAATTGCTCATTAGAATGACTTTCCTGACTTTACTAATACTATTTTGAAGAATTGCTAGTCTGTAAATGTACAAGATAATGTATCCAACAAATCATATTTTTGATTTTCACTACAGGCGCTGGCCCAGAGCTGCCTACCCCTTCTGGGCATCCTGAAGAAGGTGCATTCATCATTCATTAATAAATGTCAATTCAGGATTTTTAGACAAATCATTTTCAGACACATTACACAGAAAATTTATCTATTAAAGATATCTTTGTGCATTCATTGCTGTGCTCTTTTGTACATCATACTTTTTGTTATTTGTAGTATAGTTGTTTTTCTGTTAAAATGACTGTGCATTAACAAGTAAAAATCGAGTTCTACATTTTGTTAAGTATATACTTCATTTCAAAACTTCACAAGTGTTTGTAGCGTGTGCAACATTTCATTCCAGTGTTGCCAGAACCCACACCACAATCCTGCACCACATCTATGTAAATAAACCCAAAAAAAACAACATCTTTAAGAATAAGTGGTCCTGGCAAACATGTTTTTAATGTTCAATTGCTAAGATCAAATCCAGCTCTCTTTATCTGATAACTTAATCGGATTTCTAAAAAATCAAATGTTTACCTTGCCATCATGGTGCCTCTTGCCCAGTTTAGTCTCTTCAGGATGGTAGAACCACTTGACTTTTACAACCATGCTGTTGGTCCAGGACTCCCAGAAGCTCTCAATGCGGCCGACGTAGGGTAGGTGGGGCCGACCGGCAGACAGGAACACCGCACAGTCACCTACACGCACAGTGTCCCTGCCGCGGACTATGGCCTTGTAGAAAAGCTTACGAGCTTTCCCCTTTAGCCCACGTCTCTTGAGAACAAGAAAGAAGATTGCTTGATATGGTACCATTATCATGACAGCTTCTCTGCTATTGATCTCTACTGATATACCTAAAAACTCCTATACATGCTATACAATTCATGGCTTACCTGGGTGGGATTTCCTGACCACCTCCACAGTTGCCTAGGTGGCAGACAGGAGGAAACTTTGGGCCTGTTATGGTCAGACAAAAGCTTTTGCCTTTTCATCAGGTCTTTGGATACTTTGGAAGGTGAAGTGGGACACTCTTTCCTTTTCAAATTCTTATGGTTAGTACTGTGGTCTATGTTCCCAGCTTTACTGTTGGAGACAGCCACAGCTTTGGCCACAAATGTTTGCTGTGGGGGACCGGCAGGGGCTTTAGTTGAATGAAGCAAGGAGTGGTGGGGGGTCAGGCAGCTTTGAAGGACCAATGTAGAGCTCTCCTCATCCTCAGAACTGTAAGAGGAATCGTTGTCTGAGGAGCAGACACTGGAGCTAGAAATTGAACCTGAACTGGAAGAGCTAGATGACCCTGAAGAAGACGAAGAGACAGAGAGTCGTGAGAGGAAGCCACCTGGAGCTGCAACCAGTGCTGATCCACGTCCGCTCCTTCTCTCCTCTTCTTCCTCATCTTCCTCGTCCATGTCCGAGAAAGAGCTGTGGCAGTCCCTGTGGCAACTTAGGTTTTCAAGCTTGCCCATTAACTGGGACTGGGATGGCTTTCTCTGAATGGGAAGGAGCTCAGCCCGTGAGCTGCCTCCTTTCCTGCTGTCCTTAACCAGCAGAATTGGGTGAGAATAGGCTTCAGGTCTGGCTGGAGCACCTATGCCTTTAGATCCAAAGCCATTTCCTCCCAGCATTAGTAGGGCCTTACTGCTCTTGTTTTTTGGAGACATTACTCCTTCGTGGTCTAGTTTAACCAGAAATTCATTTTTCCTTTCCCGGGGCATGTCTGAATCATCAGACCTTCGCCTCTGCTTGTAGGAGCTGCTCTTGTCCCCTAGAGACATGCCAGAGGGGTGGCTACAGAACGATGAGAAGCCATTAGCAATGCTACTGAATGAGTCCACCTCGAAGGATCTGCTACTGAAGATGCCTTTGGCTGGTGTTGTCATGGAGACTGGAGCATGAGAAAACACGTGTGGCTCTTTGCTCTTAAAGGTCTGCTTGGACATTGAACCATTAAGCTGGAACAAATTGACGGGTGCTCGCTTTCTAGGCATAGATATTGATGGCCAGGAAAGTGGGGATGCTGAGTTCTTGTTGACACTGTCTGGGATAAATCTTTTCAGCCCGGAACCTTTTGGCCTCCCTAAGAAACAAGTTAAATGTGTAAACATGCGGTTTGGGTACACTGAGGTAAAAATGAAAGCAATACAACAGTGCATAGTCTCTGTAAGACCATACCTGGCTTTCTCATAGGCTTTTCCTGGACTTTGACTCTCTCTATGTTGGAAGTTTTCTCAAAGGATTTATCAGTCTGTGAGTATCTTTCTTCTTCCTTGTCTGATCGACCAGCAGAGACATGAGTACTGTTGGTCTCAGCACCTACCAGAGTTAGAGAACATTATTGACTGGAAATCAGTAACAAAGCATCAGTATCAAGGTTTTGCCAATATGTTGTGGATTTGATCAAACAACCTGTTACATGTCAAAGTTACATTTATTTATATAGCGCTTTTTACAATGGAGCATTGTCTCAAAGCAGCTTTACGATATTAGATTATCTTAAAAGGCCAATCCGAAATTGGATAATAAACTCCCTGAATAAAAAGGAAGAAACCTTGGGAGGACCAAGACTCAAAAAGGGACCCATTGTTTTACATGTGGCATTACAACTGCTGTACTTGAACACCTAATGTATCTGGCAAGGGAATGCAAGTATATGGCATGTATGCCAACAGTACAGGACATAACAGTTCAGGTCAGGGAAAAAAAGGAGGGCAAATGAAACTGACGTAAGTGAGGAAAATGAATACAAAATGCAAGGGGTGAGAGAGAAAGCAGGAATGAAAGAGAAGGTAGGGAATAAAATGGATGAAAAGAAGTTTAAGAAAGGAGGGAAGGAGGGGGTTAAGTAAAAGAAAGGTAATGCAAATAAAGGGCCGAAAGTAAATGACAGAACAGGGCAAGAAAATTAAGATACATATATTGTGTGACATTTTAGGACGTATACCTCTATATCTGTTTAATCACTTGTGAATGAACCCTGATAACTTTTACAACCGCCATGAAGAATAGAAGACTAACAATTTCATATCATATATCACCTTTTGCATAAAATCCAAGCTGCAACCTGCACACAGAAGGAATATATGTAGGCCCTAGGAATCACTTTATCAGGTACACCTCGCTGTTTCTGCACTCGTTGTCTATTTTACCTGCTCCATATGGGTGCATGTCTACAATTACAGACCATCTGTTTCTCTAGATATTGTGTCCCATTTACGCTGCTCTCTGATGGTCAGGACTACCACAGGACTAGCACATATCAGGTATCAGCACTGAAATGACACTGACATGGTGTGTGTTGTTCTGATATGAGTGGATCAGACACAACCTTGCTACTGGACTTCTGATCCACCGTGTTCACTCACTGTGCTCTCTATTAGACACAGCTGCCATATTGTAGATTTAAAGTGAGAGACAGTGGCTCTGTTTTTACACAGCTTGTGTTAGACATCCTTTAAAACTTCATCAGTGCTCACAGGATGCCTACAAGATGCTGGTGATTGGTTCAGTCCAGTGGGGAAACTGAGGTGTTTAAAAACTCTAGCAGTACTGCTGTGTTCGATCCACTCATATCAGCACAACACACACTAAACAACTCCTTGCCACCACAACAGTATCACTGCAGTGCTGATGATGATCCATTACCTAAATAATACCTTACCTGTGCTGGTCCTATGGGGGTCCTGACCACTAGACAACAAGGTAAAAGTGGCTAACAAAGTATGGACTACATATGGACTACAGTCTGCAATTTTGGAACTACAAAGCGTTTCTAGATGGTAAGTGGAACCAATAAAATGGACAATGCATGGAGAAACAACGAGTGTACCTAATACAATGACCAGCGTGCGTATATTGCTACATAATGGTCGCAGTACCAGAAGGGTTGCATGTCCAGTGCCCTGCCAATCACGTCTACATGTGACAACTTGTTTGACAAAGTTAAAAAGAAACAGGATTACCCAAGGAAACCCACTTACACACTAGGTGAACATGCAAACTTCACATAGGTGAAGATCCAGAGAACTCTGGAGCTGTACCTCAGGACAATGAAGTTTTATGCTACATATAATATTGATGTTGATTTTTATATCTACAGTACGTTTTATCAAAAGATATTGGCTTATATGAGACTATAAGACACTCACAATAAATTTGGTAGCCAGGAGGTAGAAGGCGAATGTTGCGAAGAGAGATGCGCCCTCGGTCCCCATCATCAAACTCCACCATGACCGCCCCTGGCTTACCCTCATCGTTTGTGCCACCTGTGGAACATTGTGAGAACATTGGCACAAAAAATGGCAAGCACGCCTGAATCAAAATGTAATTTTTTCGTCAATCTGGCAGGAAGTTCCTCACCCCTGCGCACATAGCCTGGGTAAAGGCAGCGTGATCGCTCACTCCAGTAGGCGCACACTCTTGTTCCCTCAGTCAGCACCGCTTCTGTTTCAGGACGCACATCCAAAACCTGGCGCACACACACAGACGCACACAGCAACACACGCATCCTAGTAAGTCAGTGCCAGTCCAAGACAAAGAGGTGTTTGGTTGAAGAGGAAAAAGTCAGATAGTAAAACAGAGGGGCCACACACACAACCTCATCCACTCTCGCACACCGGGACTTGTGGCGGCGCTGAAAGCGGCACTTATCTCATGCCAGCATGCCAGTCAGTCCTGAAAGCAGCGGAAGCTGTGATGCGGTAAACCCCAACTTGCTGAGTAATACTAAAGAGTCTATGAAAGGGAGGGTTGTGATTGCAGGTTGCCAACGTTTCTCCTTTTCCACAATGCAGGCAGGCCTGAGCATCCGCCGCTCACCATTCAGGTTGCCTTAATTTACGGTTGCCATGGTGACTGATGAGGTGTGAAACAGGATGGTGGACGGCGAGTGCTCGTGCACAGGAGGTAGTAGCCTGAAGTGAAAGGTAAAAGTCGACTGGAATTAAGGAAAGACGGGGGGGGGGGAGCAGAAGTGACTGTGTAATTAGATCCAGCTGCTGGGTGACTGCTGTTTACACAGTGGAGCAGCTGCACAGCCGTGCGCACGTGTGTGTGTGTGTGTGTGTGTGTGTGTGCTGAGGAGGTGTGTACAAAAGCTGGACCAGAGTCAACCAACCCCAATAAGTCGCTGGGAAATATTTATGCCAACTGCTTTGGCAATTGTTGTTGAAGAGTGTGTGAGAAAGCATGTGTGCATGGATCTGTAGGACTTGGTGTGAGAAAGTTTTAAAGGGGAATTAAACACATCTTGGCATCTCTCTGTTAGACGCAGCATACATGAACCCAAATGCTTTACTTGGGATAAATCTGTATTTAATATTCATTATGCGGTAAAAAAAATACAATGTGTCAATTATAAACCAAATCTTTATTGTGTGTAATCTGTATTATGTGTAATACTGTAAATAGCAGCTCAGAAAAAGGACAGTAATGAAAATGCAAATGAAATTAAAAAAAAGTGTTCCTTATTTTTATGTGATTTTTATGTAATTGCTGACAGTATGAACCCAAGATATTTCATTTCATATTTTTTTCTGGTCAACTTCATTTAATTTGTTAATAAACATCAGTTTCTGCATTCCAATCCTACAAGACACTCCAATAAAAGTTAGGACAGGGCAATTTAGGGTTTTACGAAATGCTAAATAATGACGTGAAACAGTCAACCAGTTGATATCAGTCAACTGAGTCTTTGAGGAGCAAAGAGGGGCCGAGGACCTCCAAATGAGAAATGCATGAGGAAATGATTTGAGTGAAAAAGAATGATCCTCAAAGAAAGATAAGAAAGGATTTGTTCATTTCTCTTCATGATACAGCGCATAATATCATAAAGGAAATCTGGAGGACGTTCAGATCTCTGATTTCTCAGACAACACAGGCAATAGTTCGAAAAAGGTGGAACTCAAGTATATATCTTTGAGAAACATTGTTTTAAGTAGGCATTTGTTGTCAAACAAGTATACCCTCTGTCCACTTTTACTTACTCAGCCTTGTACCAAATCACCTGTTTGAAATCCAACTTTTCTTTAGATATGTATTACAGGTCTGAAATGCAGGAATTGATCCTTTTTATGTGTGTTGCTGTAGCAACACATATATTGTTATCCGATTTTTTATTTTTCCACCAATTTGCAGTCAGTATCTTCTCCTAGAGCTTTTGACATATCGACACGGGACAAACGCAGAAACGTCCATGATGTTCAGGAGAAGTGTGCTTTTTCACAGCTAAGAGATATCTCGAACCATGCACACGGTGCCCCCAATTTTCTGGCACAAAAATCTCATAGACAACTGCTGTAGCTCGGTCAATTTTTAAGCCATTAACACGAAAATCGAACAAGTTGGACCCGGCCATAATGTCACCGGCGAAGTTAATTTTTAAAGTGATTAAAATATATCCCTATTCATTTTGAATGGCCCCACTCTAGTGATGCCAAAACCGGGACTCAGACCGTAGCTCGATCAGAATCGACCACAACCTCCTAGGACTCGGACCCGCACCTGATCAAAGCCCACCGTGCCTTGAACCTAGGCTCGACTGGAATCGGCCGGGTCTTAGACCTACCCAGGCCAGAACCAACGGCACCGATGCAACACACATCCGCAGTTTCTCTGGGAGCTGCATTTTCTAGTTAATACATTAAATAAAGTTGACAAGAAACACATCCAATATTTTGGGTTCATACTGTTTGCAATGAAATGTAATTCAACGCAAATGTAAGAAACACTACATTATTTGCATTTTCCACACCATTTCTGATTTTGGGTTGTAGATAGATCTGGAGTTCGGAACAATTTCAAAGAATGTGTGTTTGCCAATGGTGCATAACCGGGATGTTGTAAATATCCAGAGTAACAGTCAGCAAACACCGGTGCTGTCCATCAACAACCCACGCGCTTTCAAACACAGGAACAAGGAAACACAAAATGGAGAGATAAAAATGAGCCCAAGCCAAGAACGTGCTGTTGTTTACAATGTGTAATGACAGGCCATTTCAGTTCATGCTTAGATCGACTCTAATGCTAACACAATAGCATACGTTCAGCACCGAACACATAACAAACACGAAAAAAAGCCCTGCCATGTGGCACTACAGGCCAGCGGAGGCTCAACAAGATGTATCTACTGAAAAGACAGAGGCTTCAAACAGGGTCCAGTGGGGGATGGCAGGTAGTTGGGTGCCACTCCTCAAATAAAGATGAGCTGTGAGCTGCGGGTTTTGAGTGCTAGTTCCAGAGGATGTGGTACTAAGGAAAGTGCTGTATAATGGAAACCAGGCTCTAAAGAGACTGGACTTACTATAACAGTTCCTTAACAGTCATTAGGTTGAGGGGAGGCAGAGGAAGGCGTTCATTAGGCTAACGGATATTGCACTTAATGAGGAGGTGTGAGTAGAAAAAGAGCTTCCCTGGGACCCTGGTGCTGATTAGGGTCAGACGCCAAGAGAAAGGGGTTCAGAACAGAAATGGGATCAGGCAGACAGCTTTGTGGAAGATGATAGGGCTGTGGGGTTCTGATAGGAGAAATTCTCCAGGATGTGCTGATAGCAGAGGGTATGGGAGGGGTGTTGTGTGAGTGATCGCTATGGAGAAAAAGGGTGTGAGCATGTGTGCATACGTGTGTAAGAGGATATCCCTGAGAGGCTGAAGCTTCAAGAGTGGGCAAGCTCACACCACAATCCGAACAAGAACTCACCGCTTCCTTCAAGAGCTGCTCCAGGGAGTAGATTCTCGGACGGTTTCCTCTCTCTCCATCGATAACAATATTGTAGCTGAGAGAGCAAGAAAGGGAGATAGAAACAGTGGGAGAGAAGGTTGGGGAGAGTACAGGGGAGTTATTTTTGGCTGCGGGTGTAACGCTTGACTTCCCACATCCTGCTCCATTTCTGGGACTTGACCCTGCTGTTCTTATAAGCTGACCTGGAGCCAGTAACTCAAGACTTCTTTAAGCAGCCTTTAAGCGTTTAAACATCATCATTTGGGGTGTAGGAACGCCCTCAACTCACATGTAATGATTTATTTTAGCAGAGCAAGGATTCAGACTGTGGTAGAATGGTAGGTGGGGTACTGAAATAGCCCATACTTTACAGCAATAAAACGGATAGCAGTCACTTTTAGTGCACGATATTAGGCTCATTTACCATATTGCTTCATTTTGTAAATGCAAAGTCAGAGTCAGAAGCTCTGTAGTTGTTGTGCAGTTTATGTTCATCCTCCACCCATCAGTTCAAACATCCTCTAATCATTCAGCAGTGCTCACAGGGTGATGCCTACAGGATGCTGGTGGATGGACATTTTTGATTGGACTATGTTCAGTCCAGCACTAACACTGATGTGTTTATGACCTTCAGTAGCACTTGTGGGTCTAATCCAAGTACCACATCAGTGTCACTGAGAACGATTCATCAATCAGGGAGAACATGCAAAATCCAGAAAAGGCAGCTTACATGTTATTTAACGGGTGGCTCGGTGGGTAGCACTGCCGCCTCACAGCATTTACATTTACAATTACGTCATTTAGCAGACGCCCTTATCCAGAGCGACTTACAACTGATACAGTTTTACAATCCAAGCAATTGTGGGCTAAGGGCCTTGCTCAAGGACCCAACTGTGGCAGCATCGCAGACGCGGGATTTGAACC
>JAVSBV010000065.1:3562892-3581299 GCA_033117975.1 Parotocinclus spilosoma
CCTTGCTCAAGGGCCCAACTGTGGCAGCTTGGCAGAGGTGGGATATGAACCCTGGACCTTCTGGTCCAGAGGCCAGTTCCTTAACCGCTAGGCTACCACAGTCCCGATTTGAAATATATATACATTACAAAAAGCTCTGGGACCAGACACTGTAAAATCCATTTGCCATCAGAAGCACATTTCATACAAGATTCTAAAACCTGTATCAGCAAAGAAGACGTAAATCAAAACGGCAGCTTTACCTGGCTCCATAGACTGAGGGTAGTCCTGTGGTGGTTGCCCCTCTTGTCTCTTGTCCTGGCTTTCCGCTACATTGGGTAGTTTTGTTGGCGCAGGGCTGATAGCCGGGGAGCAGGGCACAGTAGCAGCAGGACTTGGGACAGGGCAGGGTGTAGAGGGTGTGCTTTTTGGATGAGGGTGCATACAGGGTGACTGACAGCAGGGCGAAACATGCGCAGCAGAGGCCCTGGCAGGGGAAGAAGCCCGGTTTGCACTATAGCTGTAAGATTTGGTAGGTTTTGGAGTCCTGGGTTCAGACAAGATGTCTTCCAACTCCATGCTGTGCTCCTCTGGCTTCTTCTGCATCTGTGAGGAGTGGAGATACAAGACTGGTGCTCATATAATGCTGGAAAAATGTATCAACATATTGTCTTATAAATTTTACTCTTCAAATGCCATAATGACGATTAGACAATTTGCCTAATAAAGGAGGCTGAGGCTGCTGCTGCCTGTCGAGTCATGCGTTAAGAGTAGATCAACACTTGAATCTAATTTAAAGTCTCCACTGATTAAGGATCTATGATGAAATTGCACCTGGTCTCATGATGCCTCATTGTGTCCTCCTTAGCTGTGACAACACAATTAAAGTCACCCAGGTCCATGAAATCATTCTGTCTTGGTATCAGGAGAACTTATAACACCTAAACAGAGGCCCTTTACCTTTTTACAAGAACATCAGACAATGCATAGATGAACTTTCTTGATGTCCAGTGGTTCCAAAAGTGAGGGGAGAGTCCCGTAAGCTATTGCTTTTTGTCACAACAAGGCAAATGAAGAAGGCACGTTTTTTGTCATTATATTTTGTTATGTTCTACAGGTCCTCCACGTTTTATGACTGCAACCAAGTCCATAGAAACAAGTCCTTTTTTATTTCATGCGGAAAAGTTCTGTAGGGCTTCCATTGTTTTGTTTTCTTTATTATGAGGTGCTTGTTTTCTTAAACTGTGCTTGCTATGAATTGGGCGTAAGAACATACCTGACTGTGGCTGTTTCTGTGTTGCAGCTCTATGCTGTGTGCTGCTCTGTGTTGCTGTGGTGGCTGCTGATGGCCGGGATGTTGCTGATGCTGCAGCTGCTGATGTTGCTGAAGTGCATACAGCTCTTGTTGCCGTAGAAACTGGGAGCGAGAGTATACAGCAGGGTGCTGCATGTGAGAGGGAGGCCCTCTGGCCCTGTATACCGGGGGCCACAGACTAGGCTGCTCCATCACATCTTATCAGGAAAAGACAGGGAAAGACAGAGGTAGATCTTGCATTTATATTACGCATCGTGGTCACAAACCAGTTTGTCGTCTGTGAAAAATTCCCCAGTAATTCATAAGTAATTGCAGCTCTCACTCAGAACTGCTTATACTAAGCGCATAAGACTATTTAACCAAATAAAAGCACTCCCACATCCTCTCTCACACAGATATGCTTTTATACTTATTATCTGATTTGTCCCAGGAGCTTTGACCAATGTGAATATATACTTAATGGACATTTTATTAGGTCCAGTTGTTCAACCGCTCATTATTGTAAATATCCAATCAGTCAATCACAGGGAAGAAACTCCATAAGACCATAAGGTACATAAGAGCTGCTGAAGTAAAAGAAAGGTGATTTGAGTGGCTTTGAACATGGCATGGCATGGAACACAGCCATCTCTAGGGCAAAGAATGGGCCGGAAAGCGGAAACTATAAAGAGAGAGGCAGTTCTCTGAAAATGCCTTGTTGATACCAGAGGTCAGAGGAGAATAACCAGACTGCTTTGAGCAAATAGAAAGCCAACAGTAACTCAAATGACCACTCGTTACAATTGAGGTATGCAGAAGACCATCAGAAGCATGTACAACACATTGAACCTTAAAGCAGATGGGCTACGACAGCACAAGACTACTCCTGTCAGCCATGAACTCTACAATTTGCTACAGTTCTAACCATAATTTGACAAAAGCAGACTGGAAAAATTGCCTGGTCTGGTTAGTCTTTAGTTCTGCTTCTATATTTGGATGGTGGGGTCAGAAATTGGCTGGAAACACCATAAAAGGATGGATCCACCTTGCCATTTCCATGTCACAAATTAGAAACAACAAACTCTTTTTTTAGTTTAATGTACAGTCGGTACAGTCACCAGATCTAAAAAAAGGAGACTACTTTGGTGATAAAATAGGGGATTGACAGCACAGCTGTGATTCCTTCACGTCAATATTCACCAAAAATTCTTTAAAATGTTTTCAACATCTAGCTGAATCTAAGTCATGAAGAATTAAGTAGTAGTAGTTCTGAATGCAAAAGAGGGTCCAACCCTGTACCATCAAGTAGGATAGTGAGGATATGAGAAAACAATGATTATTACCCATAGTGGAACCAGGCTCTTTTATAGACATCAAGCACCTATTTGAGGAAAGTGAGGAATGTTTTCCCCTGGAACTTTCCCATCGTTAATAGCTCCTGTGGGTGTGATGTATGTGGAATTCTGTAGTCCAGCATTGTGTCCCATGTAAGTGCTGCTGAAACTGCCTATCCGCTGTAGAGCCCAGCAAATGGACATTCAAGCACACTACTGTGACGCATCTTAATATTGTTCTCCCTCTCCCACATTGCACTTAGCTCCCATTAGCAATAGCTCTCACACATCCAGGCCAATGCACATGTGCAGAGTACATCCTCATCCCAGCTTTCCCTGACGTACCATAGACCTTTTTTTCTGAAATGTTAACCCAGCGCTCCTAACGTTTCCCAGGGGAAGTCTTTTGTGGATGCGTTTCCTGACACAGTTTAGAGTCCTGTGGTGAGGACAGTTGAAGGATGCTACCTCTGTCAAGCATGGAGAGGTAATAAAATTCCACAGCCTGTTTCCTGAGCGCAGGCCTGTGTGAACTCCAGTTTTCAGACAAGTTATTCCTCATGTGTGTACTAACACAAATAATTTCAGAGCTGGAGTGGATAGAGCATCCTGAAACACTGAAACTCTCAAGGATATGAAGTTAGTGGTCAGCAGGAAATAGCTATAATTACAGGCTCATGTATGAGCGCAAGATTTGTCAATTAACCATACGGAAAGTCCTCAAGCAAATGAGATTTTTTAAAATTTTCTACAGACATACTATTGTTGTCTTAAAACCTACATTTGTAGGAAGGAAAAGTAGGAGCATTCCTGTAGCTCAAGTGTTAAAGTCTAAAGAAGAATTGGTCAGTAAATTCCCCTCCAGTTCACTGAGCATGACATGCCAACAAATCTGTACTGCTGAGGACACAAGAACCTACAGTGTGGATATGCATGCTTTCCATGTTATTTTAGCTTTATATTCCTTGTTTATTGTACACTTAAAATGGTAGTCTGTCCTTCTGTGTATTCATTCTGTGCATTCAATTACTATCCATCCATTATCTTCCGCTTAATTCACACGGGGTCGCGGTCCAGCCGGCAAACACCCGGCAACTCTGGGCGCAAGGGCAGGAACAACCTAGAAGGGGCGCCAATCCATCGTAGGGCACACACACACAGTCACACACTAAGGGCCACATCTCAACACACATCTTTGGACTGTGGGAGAAAACCGGAGTACCCAGAGTAAACCCACGCAGACATGGGGAGGACATACAGCCTCCACACAGAAAGGGCCCAGGCTGCTCCACCCTGGGATTGAACCCGGGACCTTCTTGCTGTGAGGCAGCAGTGCTACGCACCGAGCCTCCGTACTGCCCTCAAACAATTACTAGTTTTATTAATACACATACTAATAGGATAACTTAATTAATCGGGAATATTTCTTATATATCATTTATATAAGACTGCCCATGGAAGCTGTGTCACATTTTGATTTTTGGTCCTCCCACAGTTTATAATGTTTAGGGAGGTTTTACTTTTTATTGTCACCCTAGGCTTGCCCTGTTATATCTCTGGGTCTAAAATCTCTTTAAAACAATGCTCCACTGTAAAAAAAAAAAACATTATACGAATAACTTTGACTTACTAACTTTACTAACTGATAAAGCATCTAAGTAGGTAAAGCTATAAGATTTAAGGGAAGTGACAAAATTTGGCATACCTAAAGGGTGTGAAGCTGGATGTGTGACTGGCTCACTGGGCAACACCACCAGCTGAGCAGAAGGGTCTTGGGGCAGAGGCAGTACAGGTTGGAGGGGAGCTGGCATGGCTGCAGAGAAACCTGGGGGGAGATTTTGGTGCAGGGTAGTATGGCTGATACCTAGGGATTGAAGAGATGAGGGTGCTGTTTTCATAGCAATGCATTTATTTTTAAAAAAGTCTCTGTAGCATCATCCTTAATTCATTTTTTAATCGTGAATGAGTTCCTCACCATAGGAATGACCTGACATCCAGAGGGAAGGACTCCCTGTGCGTGGAATCCAGTGGTGGTGTGCAGAGTGGGCATGTGCAGCAGGGTCTCCTAACTGACCTGACTGCAATGAGGTGCCACCAGGCACCATCAGATGGGAAGTGAGGTCTCCGCGGCAACTATTGGATGGATGGATCCTTGCAAATTCAACCCTTTCCTTGTTATCCCTGCGTATACCGATGAAAGAAGGTAAAAGGTCAAAAGGATATAGAGAAGTGTGTGTGTGTGTGTGTGTGTGTGTGTGTGTGTATTTAATAACTAAAAAGGGTACTTACCTAATAAATGTGTCTCGTTCCCTGTCTAGACAAGGGTGTCCCATCTGCTCTGCACTCATTCTTTTCCTGTCCTCCTCTCTGGATGTGTCTGATGGATACATTGGCCTTTGGGTACCTAAGTAAAAGATATTAACTCCAATCAGCCACCTTTCTCCAGCTTTTTTTTACCTCAAACCCTAAACAAACAGACACTAAGCATCAGCCTCTTAGTACCAGACTTTATATTTTCCCCACTGCCAGCATTTAAAAAGCCATCAGGAAAAACTGTGTCCACTTTACAACCTGCCATTCATAATTTTTCATCATTCACATTTTCCATGGGTCATCGTGGACAAGCAGGCCTGCTTTCCTGCCTTTCTATTTACTTATGCAGTGCCCATAAGGTTATAGGTTGTGCTTACCTTTCATGCCAGAGTGGACCCGCCCTTGGCAGCTACTCGGATGGTTGTCTGGGGGTCGACACGTTGGTTCTCTCTGCCGTGCCACAGCAACTGCAATTCCCACAGGAGGTTGTCGCACTTCCCCTTCTCCATGAGATGCCTCCCCCATCTCCCTGCTACGTCCACCACAGTCAGGCCGCTCAGTCTCACTGTTTAAGCCTTTCCTGGAAGGCAGTGCTGGCTTGCCAGTCTGCATGGGACAGCTGGTGCCATTAGGTCCCGTTTTGAGGTTCCCCAGTCCTCCAAACGGACTTTTCTGGGACAAGAGTGGCTGCTGTTGGTTGCTGTACTTCAGAAGATTTTTCATGGCACTGCTCTCTCCCTGCAAAGTTAAAACCTCCTGCTGGTTCTGCACAGAAGCTGGATGGGCTGGAGGAGGAGGTGGTGGACCCATTCCAGCTGATTGATGTTGATGTGGTTGTTGCCTGTTTGCAGCACCATTCAAAGACTCCATATACGTCTTGTGTTGCTCCTCCTCTAGGTGAACATGAGGGGGATGCATGGCCCAGGGTGGCACAGACGATTGCTGTGAATGCTGGTGCCCATTGCTATTGTAGCTGTATGGTGACATGTCCATTTTCCGCTTCATCTCCTGATTGCTATTGGTCTGGGCCAGGTCTGCTGAGGGTGCACCTGAACTTGCTCTACCATGCTGCTGATGGCGGATACGTGCCACCTTTTGGCCACTGCGTTGCATTGAGCAACTACTACCTCCAGCACCCGGTCCTTGCTGTGCCATAGTCTTACTAGAAAGGGGTGATGAGTTAGGAGGAGGACCAGAGTGGGAGCAATCCCTATAGGTTTGTGTATTAACATTACTGAGATGAGCTAACTGATGCCCAGTTTTGGGTTCCTGTCCTAGGGCAGGCCGATACATGTCTGTATCCATACCATTGATGCAGTCCACACTATGGGAGCGCACTGCCTGATGTTGCTGTGCATGGTTCTGCTGCTGCTGTTGCTGTTGTTGTAAGTGATGCTCGTGGTTATGCATCCAGTCAGGGGCTTTTTCTGCTTTTCTGTAAGGATGCTGCTTTTGTGGAGGTGGTTGTTGCTGTTGCTGCTCCTGCTGTTTCCTGTGCCAATTTCCAGGATGCCCTACACCCCCACTGGCCTTCTCCATGGTTTTGTCCTTAGTAGTAGTGCTTCCCCCACTTGACACCCCTTGGCATTCAGGGTTTCCCAATTGAAAGGGTCCTCCAGCTTTCTCCCCTAGGTGGCCTACAGATGGTACAAATGTGGGTCTGTTCATTTTGGGATCTCTTGTTCCACTTCCACCAGCTCCTTTTTCATTCCCAGAAGGGTTGGCTAATGGGGCAGGAGGAGGTGGGCAGAAGAAATCTGGGTGATGGTGTGAGTGGTAATTGTGGTGCGGGTGTTGCGTGTGATGTGGGTGATGAGGATGGCTAGGATGAAGCTGTAAACAGTGAAAGCCCCCTGGGTGTCCGCCACCAGAGGCTGAACCCATGGGCATAGGAGGATGCATAGTATAGGGTAAGGACTGGTGCAGTGTTTGACCCCTCTCCACACAGTCTGGAGGGGGCTGTTCACTGATCCTCATCTCCCCACTTACAGCTTCCTTAGTGCAGCGCACAGTACCGCTGTTTCCCAAATGTCTATTCTGTGTATTTCCTGGGTCACCAGGATGCCTGCCCATAGTCTCACCTCCACAACTGGCCATGGATCCTGTGGAACCGACACCGACTGCAGCCCGAGTGTCCCTGCTCTGCATTTTCCCGTTAAGTAAACAGGCACTGAGAGGCTTACCTACACTCTGAGTATGGTCCTTGTACTCCATAAGCAGGGAAGCTTTGTGTCTCTCCAGCCCATTTATATCTTCCATTGCTGCAGGGTGCTGAGAGTGTTGTTGATGCTGGTGTGGATGGAGGTGATGGGACTGCAGATGGTGGTTGTGGGGGCGGCGATCTTTAGATTCTTGCTTACTGCTGGCCCTTTCTTTGTCCTTCGTACCTGAGACCATGCCTTTGTCTACACTGGCTTCCTTGAGACTCTTTTGCAAGTTCACTCCACTTCCTGTGTCCCTACTGCAAGAGCCCTGGGGGTGCCCTGGCCCTGTCCTTGACATTGGGATGCTATGATTGGTTGAGATGAGAGGGGGTTGGGAAGGAAGGCTTCTTAAATAGAAATTCTCTGAAAAAAAAAAGATCAAACAATATTTTTAATAACTCGGGGCTCCCACGAGTGCTGAAATTTTAAACAAAGGAATTGGAAGAAATGCAAGTCACCGAGCAATAAACTCAGGAAATCAGTCAACCTGGTTTTGTTCTACATTTGTAAGCAAAAGTTTGGATGTCCCCTGGCCAAATACCTAGGCATACTCAAATTTCATAATTGCAGAGGTTTTGTTAACTGCTTTTCATTTAGAAAATCAACAAAAGGCTCTGTTTGACTAGACGGTACCCAAACCTGTGCAAAAGTCGGTATGCTCTACCCACCTTTTTGGGTGTCATAGAAGTGGTGCTGGCCATAGAGGACCCCACCGTTGGCATGGTGATCCAAATGACTTAAGGGAAGGAATGTGTGGGTTAGACTCCCTGAGAAGCGAGGATACCCTGGGGCTGCTGAGAGAACAGAAAAAGGGGTAAAGACTTTTGATATCGGAGCAAAAAGAAGATGACAGAGAAAGAGATAATGAGAACGATACACCAGCAAGAAAAGACAAATGAATATTACATAAAAAGAGAAAGAGACTGAGAGAATAAGACAGAGACACAGTCCTTAGAGTAGCTATAATAAGCAGGAAGCAGCAACACACCGCGGTCACTGAGACAATTTTAGCTTCAGCTGAAAATTCAGATCATGGATTTAGTCTTCAAATTCGGTGCACAAGACAATACTATTGAGAATTTAGGGAATGGACGACTATTTTGTCCCAGTCATATGGTTTTCACTTAGCTAATCTCACAGGCCCCTCTCCAATGGAGCAAGAAATAAACTTTACCCTCAAACCCTCAACATGAAGCAAGATCCCACAGCAGTAGAACCTCCTGAGGCTTAAGAAAAAGGCCAGAGTTCAACTTGCTTAACTTTCCATCTGACACTAGCACAACAAACCCATGTGGATAGGATTTGCAACACAATCAAACAAAACTGCCATGAAAAGCTTTAAAGGCTATGGAAAAATCGGTTTTTCCTGTAAACTTTGATGTTCTTTGAGGGCATCATTCTTGCCAATTTATGTTCATTCTAATATTCCAAGGGGAACATCACTGAAGATGCAGCACCAACTAAGAGCACAAATTAGTGGAATTTCTTCACAATAGTAATAGAGCCAGTTCCATCCAAAAAGGATTGCAGAATAGGAACTAGAGTTTATGGTCACAAAAAGAGACACCAGGGACCATGAATGAATCCAGTTCAACTTTCTGCACTGAGCTGCCAAGAACAACCTAAATTGATTCTGGACTTACTGGTACAGTTCCGATAAAAACCATTATACCATGTCAAATTCCTAACCTTGTTTGCATTACAGCCTGAAAGATAATCTCATTTGAATCCAAATAATTAGTGGAAAGTGTATGAAACCACCAGCATATTGCTCAGCTGAGCCATTGCTTCAAATTGAGTGACTGATCAGGGAAATTACGAGATCGTCTGAGGTCAGTCAGCCTATCTCACTAACCTTATAAAAACAGATTTTGAAGCATGGTGCTATCAACATTATTCTATGGGAATGTCTTCTTCCGTGAAGACTGGACAATTGGTCAGAACTGAAGGTAAATGGATGCTGCCAAGTATACCAAAATTATCCAAAAAGGTGGCGCCTCCTGCTAGTCAGTTGAACCTGGATCACCTTTCAGCATGACAAAGAATAAAAACGCAACACCAAACCATCACCGTAGCTTGAGGGAAGGAAGGTAAATCCAATCTGTGGGCGGACTTGAAGCAAAATCCATTGATGCTCAACACAATATCTAGGTGTGCAAAGCTGGTAGAGACATATCCAAACAAAATGATATCCAAACAGAAAGATATCTAAACAGAAAAATATCCAAACAGAAAGATGGCATTCACGAAAGTCAAAAATGGCTCTATAAAATAAAATATCAAAATCAAGGCCCTAATCAAATCTCAAAGATACAAGCTTCATCGTTTTGTGCTAAATCTGTACCTAAGAAAGTATATATTGTTTGGGTTTTATTGGATTTCATTTCAGGCTATATAATAGAAAAGTTTTCAAATTTGCATGATGCTCTTCTACGGACATTTAACTTTACATTTATTCTTTCTAGCTGAGTAAAGTGAACGCCAAATTGGGTTTGAATTTGTGCCCAAAGCCAGTCCACTGCAATAAATAATGGGTGCTCTTTCACCCCTTCTGACACTTTGTCCGTTCTATGGGTGAAATCTAACGTCCAATAGATTTAGCGGCCTGGGTCGTATTAATTAAATAAGAAATAAAAATCTGTCTTATATACAGGACATGTTATTCCGGTTCGAATGTCAGAAATCTAGTAAGAGTGAACCGTTGCGACCCCTGCTGACAGAAATGTGAATTACTGTCATTTCTGGTAAGTGTGTCAATTTTCACAAAAAGATGCAACTACAAAATTATTGTTCTGTACTCTAGTTTTACTATTACGTTTTAGTTGATTTTACCGTTTTAAATAGTTTAAATAGTCCATTTGGGTCAATGTTCTGTGTCACAGAACACAATGCAGACGTAAAATGGTACATACTTGTATCTCGCCTATTTAAATCGTAATGGTTTGCAGTAGGAGTAAGATCCCAGACTAGGTGAAATTCCTGTTTTCCCTGTCCATCTGCACAGTATTTCACGAACTAATCAGGCCTCACACCTCCCTCGAAACAGTTCTCAAGTTTCAGTCGTCACAACCAAAGCCAAATCATGAACAGAATGGGAAAGGAAAGAAAATCAAAGCAAAATGGCATGAGCAAAACAAAAGCCTTTGCTCTGGCAAGAGCGTGGCATACGCACAGGAAGAGTAAACGCAGTTCACCGGGGTCACCCATGATTTACAGCTGAGTGGCTGTTCTGTGTTAAATATTTCACTTCAGGAGAGGCTGTCTGGTACACAGAGCCACAAATGAAAAGAGTAGGCAGAAAAACGGAGAGGATGTGATGAGTTTTTATTGGCCAAGCCTTGTCACATCTTAATTAATGAGCAGCCATCCAATAACACAGGAGGCTTGGCTTTCTTTTTGGGAGATGATAATTAAATAGAATACTTTCCCCCATTCACTGCCTGTCAGCATTAATAAGCTCTTAATAAGCCATTCATTTAGAGAGGAGTCTTGTTTCCTTCTGGTTTCCAAGCAGCACTGAAATTTGATGTAGCAAGCCTTGCTGAGAGGGCCAGAAGCTGGTGTGAGCGTGTTTGTGTGTTTTGCCCTGCGCCTGACACTTGGCATGGTAATCCCCTTTCACGGTGCAGTCTGGCTATATTTGATAGCAGCCAGCTGCTCAGTGCTGGACAAGGGCGTTCTTTGGTAGGGAGCATGGGCACTCTTGGCACATCGGCTCATTTAACCATTGTGCTAAGCAAGAAATGGTAGGCAATTCACTAGCCTTAGATGCTAATGACTGAGGAAAGCAGGGTTGGGTGAAATAACTGTCTTTTAATTCTTTTTCTTTATGTATTCTGTCACACTGTTCCTTGGTGTTACCAGGGTATGGGTGAGGAGGTCCCATAGGGGAGCTAGAGCAACTTTTCAACTCGGGCCCCATTGTGAAATAGTGAACTGAAAACAAATACTCTTTTACCTTTATACCCTGAACATGCTTTCCTAAGCGGTTTAATGCTCCTATGCAGTCATCAAAACTACGTTAACTCTTACGTGCTTGAATAAGGATAAATGAGTTTCCTCGTGACTGTGACAAAAAAAACGAATTTAGCAAGGCTGCTTCTTTACTTAGACTCATCTAGCACCTGTGCTTTGGATTTATGGGATCTAGAGGCTTTGACACCACAGCACCCAGCAGACAACGCAAGCCTTACTAAAGCGAAAGGAGTTGGATTTACCAGGAGGGACAAACTAGGTATATACTGAGTGCAGGCTCTTAACATCCATTTAAGATGCACTGTGTGTAGCTAGTGTAGCAAGCTTTAATTCCTAGGGGTTTGAGTTTTGCAGGAACCTCTACATTTGCCAGCTCACCACCACTTGGTTCCAATTTTACCCCTATTCTGTCCCCTTCACTCAGCTCCACCCAGATAGGTCTGTGTGTAGTACTTCATGGTGTGGTGGTAATTATTGATGAACATGTACAGTACAGAAGCATGCAATTTGCTACACAGATAATACAATCCCTAATAATGCACACAAAATGTCTCTCAACACATCAACCGAGTTACTAACAATTTCTAGACACACACTCTCACACACAAATGATGGACTTCCGCTCTTAAACTACGACCTCTGCTCGTGGATCTGTAGCGTTGCTGGGCTGTTAAAGGGACCAGTATGTAGAGGGTAAAAGACAGTTTTGTTTTTAATTACATTTATTATAATTGCTAATACCTCAGTAATTAAAGTTTATTAAAAAAAAGTCCTAGAATAATAATCAGTTAGGAATATGTACACGTTGAAAATATGGCGTCTGCTGAATTAGCGGATCTTATGTCCTCCCCAGTTTAATAAACCGTATTGACAGTTTTTTTATCAGCATAAAATCTTTTCGTTAAACCACCTCAGTGCAGCACACACAATCTTCCGAGCGACGCACACGTTAGGACTTACAAGTGCGCAACTGTAAATAAGCCTCGAGTTGAGGAGAACATCAGGAGGTGAGAGCGAAAAAAAAGGGGAGCAACAAGAACGCCTGTCTGTCGAGATCACTAATTAAGAATGTGAGAGAGAGACGTCAGAGAAGAGAAAAATGTGGAAAAAGAAGGAGGGCAAATGCTGTACTGCATGTCGATCCTTGGGAGTAATTGAAAGGAAGGGATGAAGCTTGGCACGGAGACAGAGAGGGGCGACAACAAACCAGAGAGAAGAGCTGCTCTAGATGTGCATGAGCTATGGAAGATTGGAGACGGTGATTGGGCGGGTGTTACAGAAATAGAAAAGGAAAGAGAGGGAAGGGAAGAGGGAAGAACTGGCAGGCCTTTTTTTTGGCAGACTTAAAGTCATAATTTGGACTGTAGCCTGCTGGCTTGCAGACCGACGGGCTTTCCCTGTGCTTTCTACAGTCTAATTTCCCCTTTTTCAAAGGGAGATCAAATATAGTTCATGTATAAAGACCACATTATTGATTTCATATGTCTATTTTTAGCAGCATATAAGCATGTTACACTACACGATCACACGAAAAAGCGAAAAATGACTGCTCGGTTCGTATGTGCAACCACAACACAGAGCCATGACAAATGGCCATAACTGGGAGCGACACACAAAAATGTTCTCAGTTTAACACCATTATGTGTGATGTAGTAAAACGGCAAATCCGGTCATAGGCTTGTGTATATTGCACAGATCTATTGTATGGTGTGAGTGAACTGCGACACCTTTTATATATATAAAATATAACAGGAAATAAAACCTTTTCTAACTGTTCTAACTTGGTTGGTGTGTTTAGAGACATTTTGTGTAAGTTCTTTTGTGTATGCCTTTCGTTGCTTACTTGTAACAATATGTAAATGACGTTCATAAGTGTATTTGCCTGTCCTATTGTAAGTAGTACTTCTTCGGAACATCCCCCACTTCTAAATTCTCTCTGACCTAGAATTATATGAACTGGTTCATATTCACTTGATGAGTCTCTGTTTGATTTCTTTATATCAGTGTCTATCAAGGTATTTTGGGCTTCTGTTTATACCCGTATAATATTTTACATAACAACAGACATTAGGATCACAATCATCATAAATAATTGAGTGACTTTCAGAAATCATTAGTATTTATTTATTATGTTCCCCTTTGGCGTTCTCTGTCTTCAGGTGCCCCCGTAAATGCTTGATAGCGTTTAGGTCAGTTGACTGTGCAGGAAAGTCCATGACAGCCATCTACGACCTTCTTTGGTCTTCAAGTAGTTGTTTCAAAGCTCTGATGTGTGTTTTGGGTCATTACCCTGCTGCAGTATGAATCCCTCACACACGACTGCATGTAAATCTTATTTAACATGCTACACACTACAAACAGGGACAGGGACGGCGGATATACTGCGCTGATTTATTTATATGGAAATTGCACCCGTTTGATCACATCTATTAAATCTATTAAACGGCATTAACGCCAGGAGCAAAAGTGGTTTCCTTACAGCGACAACCAGTTGATTCAGGGAGATCCATTCAGAAAAAGGGCTATTTAAAGGAACTTTTTCATATCTTAAAATAAATCACAAAGGCAATCTGCAAAGACGATTACACACACACTGATACTCCAGTGCTGCTGGTGGGAGACCGCAGGCACCCATGGAGCAGAGGACAGGCTGGGTAATTGTGCCCCTCATTTTGATGACTCGTTTTAGATGGAAACCGGGGAAAAGACAATATACAATTATCTTGATAGAAGAAGCGAGCCGAACACAGCTGATGAAGGGTCGGGATTCAATCATGCTCCCTCAGCGTTCTACACAATTAAACTGCAATAGAGATAACAGCCCATCATAATCATCCCGTTCATAATCGTCCTTATTACTTTTAGTAACATCACTATTTTCATCGCCTTCCTTATTAATGGCCTGTTCCTTTAGATGACTGACAAGGAGAGTACAAGTATTTTTGCTTCTCCCTTTCCTCTCAGGTTAAGGGTTTTGAGTCTGATTGAGTCTGGCTTGATTCTATATTATGCAAAATTAATACGCTTTCTATATTTAGCTAATTAGCGAGCATCTTCCCAAGGCCTTGGTCAAAGTCGTGAGGATTCATCAATGCCTGCAACTCATTAGCTGGCTCAGTAACTGATCCCAGTCTTGCAGCACTCAGTCACAATCCATTCTGTACACTTTGGAAGTAGGTAGAGCCGCTCTGACACGCACAAATTGCTACATGCAGATTACATTCTGGATCATAAATCAAATGTGAAATTCATATCTAAATCACTTTTACGCTTTGGAGGTTGGGCTATATTTCGTCTATTATATTATATATAACTAGTATTATATATAACTATAAATATGTGTCACTTAATGCCCACGATGCATATTGGGAAGCTGTTCATTGTGCAGTTAGCAATACTTAGCAATAAAATGCTATATGGGATACTGTAGTGTGTCGATATTGTATTAAATAATCAAGATACTGCAGGGTTTTCCCGTACGGTGATTTAATTATTTAAGTATTGTCCACAACATACTGATTTTCACTTTTGTTTACTAATTAAGTTTAGTCAATCTTATTTATATAAAGTGACACAACTGCAGTGGTGTTTAGTCATTATTTATTGCACCACCCCCAACACACACACACCGCCCCCGGCAGGTTATTACACCCTAGAATCGATGCCAATTTAGAATGACCCAATAACCTAACACGCATGTCTTTGGACTGTGGGAGGAAACCAGAGTACCCAGAGTAAACCCACACAGACACGGGAAGGACATGCAGACTCCACACAGGAAGAACCCAGGCCGCCCCACCCTGGGATTGAACCTGGGACCTTCTTGCTGTGAGGCAGCGGTATTTCTCACACTGTAGCGTATCAGTATTTATTAATCAGCCAGTACACTGCAGGGTTCTCTCATAGATTTATTTATTTAATATCAGAACTGTCCACATCATACTCATTTCCAATTTAAATGATTAATATTTAAGGTTTATAAAATCGAATTGTATTATAAAGTTGAGCTAAGTAAACCCTTTACCCTGCGTGAACTCTTTCTTTCTTCTAACCACATTTATAAAATGAGAAACCTTTTTTGTGACAGCGCAACATATTTCCTATGGTATTTTAGCGCAAGCAGACTTTTCAGGAGAGAGTAGAGAACTGCGAAGTGAGCACAAATTGTGACGTTTTCCCAAGGTTGTGAGAATTGAGCACGTTTTTATCGGGTGTGGTGCGTTTTAGATCTAGATGTAGTTTCATCTCTTACCTGTGTAACGGCAGCCATTACTGAATATGCTGCTCAGTATTCAGTCTGCTCACACTGACGTCTTAATAATAAAAAACTTTGTGTTTATTATAACTTTTCAGACGAAGACGAAGCTGCTCTACATGTTATGTGTATTGTTACAGCTGCTGTAATACAAAAGCTAATGTATTAGGTAAGGTATTATGTGGGTTAAGAAGCTTAATAACCTTTACACTAAGGATAATAGCCTGGTCAGACTATAGACTTTATGCAGCGCAGACATGTTTGTGTAATTAGAAATTCAAAAGATGATAATCACGTCTATAATTTATTTGAATAACTGAACCAGATTAAAAAAGGTTTTTTCATAGTTCTAAATTCTTCATTATTATTCAAAATATACTGTACTGGTTGGTAATAGCTGCATATTAACACATATTGGTAAAGTGCAATGTGGTTCTTTATTTCCTCACACCAATCTATTGTCCTAATTGTCCTACAGAACTTGCAAAAAATGCTGGGATTCCTGCAATACGCTGGATCTGCTGGATTAAAAAGTGACACGAATTCCGAGCTGACTGTTCACAATGCAGTTGGGATGATTTCATATCGGTACCCTGGGAGAGACACAATATGATCTAGAACATCATGCCCACTGGCATATATTGGCCTTGAGGAGGGATGGCACCCTCTGGAAAGCCAAATCACTGGTTCAAACTTAGTGAACATCATTTATGGGTGTAGCAGACAACATTCCAAATTGCATGTGGATGTATATTTGTTGTAAATCAATTTTGTAACATTTGAACGACGTTTTAACCTCGTACTCTATAATATGTTTAGGGGTGATTAGAGGACAAATGGCTTGAACCTGGATTGAAATGCAGAACTGGCAACGAAACATTTTTTAAAAGAGGGATTAACTACCAGCCATCTGTGGAAAAATTGCAGACAAAGGAAAGGTATGTTTTGAAAAAAATAATGATGTGATGTGGCCGTTTAGCATTATGTAGAGCTAACAGCTGAGGTAATCCATTGGACGTCATTTCTAGAACGTTATTGTCAGTATTTGCTGCAGGATCCACAATAATGTTAATGGTACTAGGTCTGTTATTTGCATGTCTGAAAAACAAAATGAGTGAAAGCTTGTACGAGGTCTCTAGAGTGTTTCCTGCTGCAGATTTGATCATTTCTCACAAAGTTTATGAGCTCCTGTAATCACTCAGGGGGGTGAGGTGAGCACTGGCTCATTATTATTTAAAAGCACATGCACTCAAAACGGATCGTTCTGAAAACAGTTGTTTAGACAAAATGTCAACGGTTCTCAGATACCTGATCCAGATCCCATGAAACGATGCTAAAATGTGGACAAGGGGTATAGCATGTCACATTTAATAGTGTTTTTCTACTTCTTTTTTTACTGATCATGAAAATTTTCATTTTAAGCCGCAAAAAAAGAATCAACAACTAACATCTTATATAACTAGATTCCACAGTAGGCTTGGAAACTAGTAAAAGCTTGGGTGGCACAACAACAAAGCAATGCTAGACTATAATGATCATGTCTGATTGTCCAGATTATACAAACGTTAGAGGGATGAGTTCCTAATGATTTGGCACCTTTAAATGAAGCCCATCAGTCCTCAGCACCCAACAACCTATCTCTGAATGAGCTCCAAGTGGCACCTGGGCATGCCTAGGCAGCTCTCTGTCTTTCTGTCTTCCCCTTTCTCCCCTGTCTCTGTCTCCCTAAGAGCATTCCTAATCTGTCCCTGTCTTTGTGGCAAGCCACACTATGATGGTGGACCAAGTCGGAGAAAAAGGGAGGGAAGTCTGGCAGTCTGCTGGCTGGGTGGAGCTTGGGGTCAGGAGCGAGAGGCACGGTGGGATGGGAAAAGCCACAGTCTTTCACATGACAGCTGTGACCACTATGGACTAAGCAACGTTTTACTGCCTCAAGGGTGTGTGTATATGTCTGCTCTTTGGGGTGAGCTGACATTCTTGTTGACGTGTACAAACCACCACAAAATTCTTTGGCTGAACTTTTGCCCCTTAGTTGCAAACTGGGAAACCACTAGGGTGGAGCCACTGATGCACTGGGAACCAGAAACATCTAAGTAGATGATCAATTCAATCACAATAACAGCAGGCGTGCAAGCCATCCAAACACACAACGACAAACTGACATGGACAGGCATACAGTGCAGGCGGCGTAGGGGCCGACTTACCTTCATGCGTGTGTGGGAACCAGATCTGGGAAGCGGTAGAGTGTGGTCCTCCACGGTATGGAGGAGAAGAGGGCGAGGACGGAGGTCTCGAGGAGTGAGGGGGATGTGAAGGAGAGGAGCCCAGGCTGCTGGCCAGAAATGTCCCCATGAATGAGGCCGAGGAGTTGCCCATTAGTCCACTGCCTGCATACGTGCAGATAAATAGTGAGGGAAAGAGGGGAGAGAAAAGAGCATTAGGTCTTTGGTCTTTAGTAGTGGACATGTCTGGGCAGTTAGAATTTGCAGCAAAGAATCTCATTAATGTTGATCCAAACCTCAAAATGCTTCTAAATTTCTATATAATAAACTTTATAATAAACACAACAAGTATCGCTGTAGAAATTTGTATGATATTGTCTGATAAACTGACGTGTAATAGCTGCTCCTTGCCCACTGACACTTTTCAAACTGCTGCTTAACCAGTGCTACAAGGCATCTCAACATACTTGGGGATTTCCAATACTTGGCCCGTTCTGTACAAATTAACGGCCATCCAGTTAATGTATGACTGTGATCTTAATAAATATAAAAGATTATAAGAACCCAGTCCCACCGGAGAGCAGTAACTCCCTCCATCGTTTGGGCATTAGAAGACGATGTGCTTCCAAGGATTTCCCACTGAGGACTCATTTTATAATCTATTTCGTTTTATACATTATTTTATTACTAATTAAAATGTAAGTATTGATTTGTTATTGATTTAAACTGTTATTTACTTATTTTTTCTATAACTTAATATACTTTGAAGTATTTATTTAATTAACATCTAGGCCACCCATGGAGGTCGGGTCCCCTGTTGAGTCTTGGTCC
>JAVSBV010000065.1:3581399-3600381 GCA_033117975.1 Parotocinclus spilosoma
GTGTGTGTGTGTGTGTGTGTGTGTGTGTGTGTGTGTGTGTGTGTGTGTGTGTGTGTGTGTGTGTGTGTGTGGACTGTGGAAGCCTAGCGGTTAAGGCACTGGACACTGTGGTAGCCTAGCGGTTAGGCAATGGACTCTGGACCTAAATGAACCTGATTGTCCTGGATTCAAATCCCACCTCTGCCAAGCTGCCACAGTTGGGTCCTTAAGCAAGACCCTTAACCCACTATTGCTTGAATTGTGAGACAGTATCAGTTGTAAGTCACTCTGGATAAGGTCGTCTTCTAAAATTCTGTAAATGTAATGTGTGTGTGTGTGTGTGTGTAAATCTACCCTACCAGTCGTGATGTCTCTTGCTTGGTAGCTCCATTCTAAATTCTGCTCATTCCATTGTAGATTCTGCTGAACTTTTAATGTATAAACCTTACTTATTCACATAGATCTACCAGACCAGACATCATGGGCTGGGTGTGGATGCCTCAGAGCAGACTGGACATCTCATCTCACAGCTGAATGCATTTGCTCTCAGCATTTCTCTGTCGTCCATACTCCCCAGTGCTCCTTTTTCAATCCCCCATTTCTCTCTCGCTCTCCATTATCTTTTTTTTCAATCTTTCATTCTCACGCCCTCAATCTCTCTCTTAACCCGGCTCCATTTCACTATTTCTAATCTTTCCCTTCGCCATACTGCTCTCGATCCATGCAGAATTTTCCATCCAACTCCCCATTCTTCCGAGTGCTTGCTAACCAAGTAACGAGCACAGCAGCGGACTGCCACTTGGTATTTACACACAATCTACTGGCCTTAATTGCTGAGCTGATTTGCCCTAGTCAAACATCATCATGTGATCTCAGTGGCAAGCAGGTAAACGCTTTGTCTTAATTAAAAAGAACGACATAAAGATGTATAGACTACTTTACCCAGAGGCCCTTTGAGTCCGCACTATACTCTCAAAGGGTCCGTGTTTGCTTTGGCTCGGTAATAAATATAGCAGTACCGCAATCTGCTCTGCACCCACTCCAGTAAGCATTTAACCAGACCAAGATGAGTAATTGACCATTCAGAACGGCGCCTCTGTAAGCCGCCCGCTGATTGTCCATTATGCGTTATGGGCAGAACGTGTTGGAGAAAACATACTGATTAAGCACAGCTTAAGCTATGTTCCCATTATCCTTCTGTCTCATTTAACAATGATACCTGAGCACCTGCTCATCCATTCTTCAATGCCTGAACCTTGGCATGCTGCATGAATATGTATGAGCACGCTTAGAAAGTGTTAGTTGTTTTGGTGCTGAAGCCGTCGATTAGTATTGTGAATACATCAAATGTGATTTTAAAAACTGTATTTTTTGTACATTGGTTCCATAAAATCTACTCCATTTGATTGTAGGTGTTAACACCAGCATGATAATGGCAAGGTGGATGTGGTGGTGGATACTCAAAGTGCAGCAGGAGCATTGTTAGGGCTTGGAAACACTGAACAGCACACCAGCCACTATTAATCATACGTAAATATAGCTAATATACAGGCAAGGGGTGTGCAATGCTGCGTAAAATTCTATCATGATATTTTGGGGGTATTTTGTTAATAATGATAATTAGAGGATTAGTCTTCAAAATTAGAATTCGAAACTTGTTTAAATCCATCTTTCTCAAACGCTGGAAACGTCTTTCATGATGTATTGGTGAAAGCATTACTTATGCTTTGCCATTTGCTGGTTTTCATGTCATGAAGCACTTTGTTGCAGGGTGACTCTGCTAATGTGTTTTTGTGCAGATATCATGGCTGGTTTAAACCTGTCGTGAACAACCGACTTCCAGAATTTGTCACAATTGTAATATTCTGTTGGGTTGGGCATAGTTTGTATTTTATTATTTCTGATTCAGCAGATTAATTCAGATTCTTGTATATTGCAAGTTATGAATCCAAAACGGTGAACAAAAGGTGCAAAGTGTTATAAGGTATAAATAATATCTCTTTTTGATCTTTCAAATGTGTGATCCATGTATTAATTAGCCTTTGTACCGGATATGTTAGTTAGGTGCTCTATTATTTATCTCTATAAATAATGCTGATATCACAATTTTTTATGTTAACTGATAAAACTAATTGTGATAAAGACAAACTTACTGATCTTAAATAAACGCATTTAAGCCATAAACACACTGTCTTTGTTTACTATGTTATAGCTTTTTTAATAAATATAAAAATAAAAGTTGTATTGCACATAATAACTATTATTATTAATATTATTACCAGATAACAGCACCTTCTTTCTGGGGGGGAAAAACAAATACTGAGTAGTGCTACAGAGAGTGGAGTAGTGCACATGGTAGCGTCTTTTTGTTTTTAATCCCAGTCCCAAAGGCAGCGACTTGTGATGCAAGAAACAAAAAATGTTTTCATCCTCCATAAATGCCTCCACCCTCACTAAATGTTCTCCTGGCATCTTTTTTATTTTAGTCGTTTAGTAGTAGTTTTTTCAGCTCCTAGTTTCTCTGCATTTTCTCCAATCTTTTTGATTATCAGCCTCATGAGTACAGGTATCAGCCAATGCCGATTATTGACTACTTAGATCCATCTATCACTACATAGATGTTTTGTCATGTTGAAGGTGCACTCTCTTTTACTACAGATCAACATTCCATTCACCAATTCATTTTCTTTCACAAAGTGGAGCCAAACTTTTGAGCGCTTCACAAGATAGAGAGATTTTCCAGGTTCAGCCTGGGTTGGTCTTGGCCAGTCTTGGTCGACTTCTTTCCATGGGTTGCCCATGTTTGTTGTACTATTTCATTAAATGAGTATAATTTCAAAATCCTAACAGCTCTGGACACAATCATGCCAGAGCAAATGACCATCCTGTGAACCTACCATGCTCGTGCTGTGCCATTGCTGTTCTGTACATAATGCAACATCCAAATAATTAATCAGTTTTGTTCTTATGGTGGTTCTTCTCCACTGACCAGTGTGTAGAAGGGCTTGATTAATGTTGTATATAAAAGTGGGTACAGTGTGTGTACAGGGTATACCAGCAACCCTTTCATTTGATGTTTTTGGGGCTGTATAAACGACGGTACGGCTGGACAAACGGTTCATTCACAACCTTGGTGTAACAGCCATTAGCCATACGTACACACACACTTTCAGCTATTCTCCAACTTGGAACACTCACTCCCCTGGCATGTGCACCCACCCACACATTCACTGACCAGTGTCATAATCAGTCCAGCATGTGCTTCATCCTATTGCTGATGTGGCTTTAAACAGCCACACTATAGCATCTTTCCTCTCCATTATTCTTTGACTTCCTGCCTGTGCTAGTACTCCAAAAATAATGATCTGATCTCACACACACAAACCAAACTGGCTTGGGTATGTCGCCAAGTAAAGCAGGGTCAGCTGAGTGGAGCAGAAGTCAGCGTGCGAGAACACTGACCGGGCCCCCGCCACTGTTTGCCTAGCAGCTTATTAAAAGGATGACATCGGCTTCAGCAAGTTAAGCCAGCACTCCTAACGGCTTGTTTTTCTTTTCCCTCCGTTCCGCCCCGTCCCGCAGACTGCGTTTATTTTCAGCTTTGGCAGAGCGCCCTAAGCGGTGCCAGTGGACGATTCTGCGGACGCTTAAGAGTCACGTGTGGCCTAATTGCTGTTGAACCCTGACAGCAAAGGAGATTAAACTTATTATAGAATTAAAAGGTGGGAGGTGAAAACGGTCGTATAACTACTCCTGTTAACACATACGCAAATATAGTTATTCAAAAAGACAGCGGACGGTACAGCGTTCAAAATCAGCCACCCTCTATTATACAATCTGCATCCGCCCACCAATCCAGTGACCAATGTGATAATGGGTTCAGCATGTGCTATGGTGCAGTGGACAGCACATCCCAGGTCAAACGGACAAATGAAACAGACGCTGTCCTTTGCTCTGGGATAGTGATGGAAATTAAGAAGGAAACACTATAAACAAGGCAACTATGGACTGTATATGGACTAACATAAGGTGTTAGTAGCAGGAGTCTCTTTAGAAATCTGTTTTATGATCTTAAGTTCATTGGTTCCAGGGAGCTGTTTTGACATCTGCATCATCGGTCACAGAATTTCCCAAACTTTAAAGAAATTTGAATACATGTAGGTGGAGCTTTACTTCCTGTTGCTCTGATGGGAGCATTTGAGGCAGGTACACAACACCCCAAATCGCTGATAACATTTTTATACAGAGGTTTGCATATAACATCTGTTTAAATATTGTCCATTTGCATAAACTTCAGTGTCTCAACAAAGTCATTATCCATATTATTAAGGTAATTTATCTATCCTAAACATTACCTTGCCAGATTAACTGTTGCAAAAGAACAGTTGTAATAAACCTGATAACAATGCAGCCTCTGGTGTACAAAGTTTTATTCGTTATAAGCGGTGTCAGAGTAAGCAGACTGAATGCTGAGCAACATTTGGCTGGAGCACTTAAAAAACATTGAGATGAGCTGCCTCTCAGGTGAATTATATGCACTGGATCAAACAGCAAAACCAGCAAGAAGCTCTGGTGTAACACAGGATTGTTATTAATGATAGTCTGATTGAAAATTTGAGAAAGCTGGGAGAAACAAGCAGAGAAACAAAAACTGCATGGTTGTAACGCCAGAATTAAATGTGCTCATTCCTCACAGTTTTACTCAGTTTCTGCAGGACTTTCACAGTTCTGATATACCTGCTCATGTCATAAATACAACAGGAAATACAGTCTGTTGCATTGTCCCATAAAAGACAGTTTCTCCGTCCATAAATGTGTTTGAGAGAGCGAGGTAAGAGAGAGTGTGGGTAAGGGGTGAATCAATGTGGAGCATGTGTACAGTGAAATAAGACTTTATCAATCTTAAACAGTAAAAACACAATCAATCAATCAAATCAATGTATTATTAAGGAATCAAATGTATAGGAAACACTGCAGTATCTTAGATAATTAGTCAATAATAGGTACACTACATTACAGTGCCCCATATAGCATTGTTTGGACATCGTATAACATGCGTACAAAGTGCAATAGTGATGCATACCCATAGTTCTAATAAATGAAATGTAGCTCATTGTTATATGTCAGGATTTAAACATAACACAACCAGGTAGATATTTTTAAAATAGAAAATAATGGATATTGCACTGCTAAAGTCCTTTTTCCTATTTGAATTAATACGAATATCAAAGGTCAATTACTTCTTAAGTTATATCGTCCAATACTACTCAGACCATTTAGAGTTCATGCAAAATATCAATCAGACATTTACATTAAGTCTTCTCATATTACAAACCCACTGTAAGGAAACAGCTTAAAGCATTATCATGTTGTAGACACATGATGTCATGATCAGGATAGACAAAAACACTGGGCTCTTCCTCTCTAGACAGGTAGAACATCTTTCTATATGTGAATGCCCCCTAAAATGTGTACGTTCACCTATCATAGTGACTTACCACCACAGTTTTGGTTGTTTATTTACATACCTGCTTAGTCTAGTTCAGGGTCACAGTTGAGAAAGAGCTTAATCGGCAGCACATGGCACAAGGCCAAATCTAGTCCACCAATCCATTGCATGTGACATGCACATACACACTTTCACAGTGGTGAATTTAGAGACACCATTTGTCCTAACGCATGTTCTTGGACTGTAAGAGGAAACCAGAGTATCTAAAGGAAAGCCACAGAGACACATGCAAACTCCACATGAATCCAGGCTGGGAATTGATTGATCAACGTCATATGAAATATGAGAGTCATTTGCCTACATTATTTCCACCTGTACCTTTCAGTTATTTTGCTATTTAGTTAGGGGTTCTATTGTGGTAAGCTAGCCCTGTGGAGCCTGTGTGGAGAAAGTTCACCCTGCATCTGAGTGGGTTTCCTCTCTACACTCCGGTTTTCTCCCACAGTCCAGACCCATGCATAAGGACAACTGGAATCTGTAAAATGCCTCAGTGTGAGTCAGTTAGTGTGTGGCCTGAGGTGGATTAATGCTCTGTCTAGAATTGGTTTCCCACCTTGAACCCTGGGCTGCTGGTTAGACACTGGCTCTATGCTATCCTAGACTGTATTGAGTGGACAGGAAAACCAAGCAATGAATGAATGAACAGAGGCACGAGGAATCTACAAAATTTTAACCAACCATTTACATTTACGAATTTAACAGTCCAATATTGAGCTGAACAGCTGAAGGTTTACGACCTGGCTCAATAAATCAATGTTTTTAGTTTGGTGGAGCTGGAATTTGAACTTGCAACCTTCTGATTAGTAATCCAGAGCCTTAACTACCGAGCTGCCACTCTCAAGAATGCAACAAGAGGCGTTCAGGAAATCAAGCGACACATCCATGCCTACTGGTTCCCAAAGCAGTCCCTACGATCCTGATCAAATCCTAAAATAATAAAAATGTTGCTTAAATCTTTTTGTGGAATTAGCTGTTTACGGCAGTGTTGTGTGACAGTGAAGAAACTGACTACAAATGCCACACAAACAGTTCTGCAGATAAACGACAGATGTGATAGTTGGACCCACCAGCTATTTGCTCTCTATTCCAAGCACACAGACACATTTGCTCCCTCACACACACACACACACACACACACACACTCTCGCGGACATAAAAACACACAAGTTAAGATTTTCAAACAGTGAGTACAGAAGAAAATGTGGACATTTGGCCTTGTCAGTCTTAGTTGCTAACATGTGGTGGAATCTTGGGAAGCTCGCAGCATGCTGGCGCGATCCAAGAGAAACAATTGTCTCGGTTCCACAAGTTTGGCACTCAAAGCCAGCCGCACACTACAGGCTCCCACCGAAATGATGTGAGGAAAGAAACCTACTCAAGAAGTGCCTAGATTGAAGAGCAAAATAACAGCGAGGCTGACACGGACTCACCCAGAAGAAACATTCCTCAAGCGTTTTTGTGCGGCAAAGACAGACGCCCTCTTTCTTTTATTCCCCTACGAAACAGATGTTGAATGAAAAGTCTGAAAACAAGGTGGTAAATCACGACACCTCAGACTCCCAGAGTGTGGAAACCAGGCGAGCGGACCTGGCCTGAAGACAAGTGGCTCGTGCGCTGGAGTACGCCAGTTTGCTCTTTAGCATCTGTAGACAAGACCGAACGGTACGGCTTACGTGTTTCACCCAGTGACTCAGAGCACACTTCCGCGCTGTGAAAAGCAGAAGGAATTTCAAATGGCTACTCAAACGGGGGGATTTCCTTATAACGGTCAAAGTCATCTTGAAAACATTATACGAACTGGTAGCCAAGCATTCCTGATGGTTTGGAGGCAGCTGGGGACAGCAGCTCTGATTCCGGGATGCCTTGGGAGGACTGCAGAGAGGAGGTGGACCCCCTTGAGGCTCTGTGTGTGCGTAGCGGAGGTGGGTGGGCTGTGTGATCAGAACCAGAATAGGCAGAGCTGAATGTTTTCCAACAAGTTAGTAGGAAGAGAGCAAAGGAGGGCAGCATACGCCTCCATCTCTCCACTCTCTCCATGCTTGTGGAGTGAGTTTCTACAGTGTGGTCAATCCGGGGGTGGTGAAAAGACCGAGGGAGGAAGCGCGTGCTAGAAACTAGGTAGGACTACAGCCTCGTTCGTGGTTTATGGCTTGGTCAGAAGTTTAAAACGAACTTCTGAAAGCCTGGAGCCTGAATGGTTTTAGCACAAAAGTGCCAAGTTGTTTTCTGTGATGTAATGACGATGGTAAAACAAAGCAATTCTTTGTTGGTAACAAAAGTTGGGATGCTTTCACCTCACAATTGAGTAAGAAGAATTCAGCTGACACGTTCCGCTACTTGTAGCCACGCGATTGGCCAACACTGTCTCTCAGACACACTCCACAAACCACAGGCTGTATCCCAAACCACATACTATGTACTAAGTAGTAATAAGAGTGTTTATGGTATGGATTCAACAAGTTGCTGGAAACATTCCTTCGAAATTCTGGTCCACATTGACATCACTGTATCCATGTAATTGGATTCAGATCTAGTTCCATTTTCTTGGGAGCTTCCTGTGATTAATTATTCTCCATTGGTTCCAATGGAAAATATTCACCACACCATGAAACCCCAATCAGCGGCTTTAATTGCTGATACGAGTCAGGTTGGGTCCATGGATTGATGCTCACTTTGCCAAATTCTGACTGGGCAGTTTCAGTTTTAGTGAGCCTGTGCCCACTCTAGACTCAGATAGCTGTTCGTAGCTGACAAGAGAGGAATCCACTGCATTCTCCTTGTTGCCCATAAAACTTAAGGTTCAGTGTCCTAAAGAAGTCTGTCATTCTCTTCTGGCCTTTCTCATAACTGCACGTTATGCCCTCTGGACATAGTCCAAGCACCACATTATATTCATAATTAGCTAAACTGTATGGTATTGGCTAAATAGCCATGATACTGCAGCGTTTACCATAGACTGATTTACACTGGTCACAAAAATGAGGGGATATTTCAAAAGGAGTATGAAACAATTAAAAAAGAAGCATTTGATTTTATTGAATTAAACAAGATCATCAGAGAAGGAAACTAAAAGTCAAAGACAGTTGTTTGATTACACAAATGAGATGCAAACTCAATTATGGATAATGAGTAGCAAGTGGGAGTGAACAGAAGATTGTCAAACTGGACTGAAGTGCCCCCGCATTGACTGGTCAGTAGGGTGCATGGTCACCCAAGACTTCTAAAACACACTGACAGTGATTGGGCATGGACAGGATCAGATTCATGTTAAAATATTCCCTAATGTTTGTGAGCAGTGTGTTTAATATGAACATTTCAATTTATAGAATGAGAAACTGTTTTTTAATTTGACGATTCAAGGTAGTTCCTGTAGTGTTTACGACGTCAGCAGGTATTTTAGAGGAGAGCAGTGAACTGTGAAGTATGCAGAAACTAATAGGCTGTAAAACTTGTTTAAAAACTACTTGTTTACATGTTTCTGCCCCACAGGGCATCAGCTTAACTCCACAAACAGAAGCTAATTCTCAAAGATAAGATTATTCCGCAACTCTCCCACGATCTACAAACAGCTCTCGTGCTGAGGATCGCAAGTTCATCAGACATATTTCATCTTCATGATACAAACTTCCAATCTCCAACACCAGCCAGATGTTGCTCAGCATTCAGTCTGCTCACACTGATGCCGCATGCGTATCACCAGTTTGTTTATAATTCATTCATGCATTTCTTGGCATGCATTACAAGATGCACTAAATATGTGAACTATTTACCGTGTTTTTGACTGTTTTTACAAAGTGTGTGACATACTCAATAATATCTGCTTGCGCATCGTTAAATAGATAATTAATCGATAATATTATGTATTGCACACTCCTAATTTTTTGTACATCAGTATGTGGTTTGGGAGGTTCCACAGACTGCCTTCTCAGCATCAAGGCTCAAGTTACAGCTTCCAGCCATCACCAGTGACTTCAGAGGCGAGCTGAAAGGTTGTTTCAAAGATTGTTGTTTCAACCCCAGGCTTCAAACGCCTTATTAAACAATAGTAAACAACAGACTTTACAGAAAGAAGGAGATAATAAATACAGTCGATGCAGACAGACGAAGTGGATGTGTGCATGTCTGTGTGCCTAAAGAGTAAGAAATGAGACGATGGTTGGTCACCCAAACTCAAAACAAAGAGAGTCAGGTGAGGACCATTCAGGCACTTCATAGTCTAATTGTCAATAAAAGGGCAGCGTAAGGTCAGCTAAGATTCACAAGCCTATTATAGAAATACTGTTTATATTATGAGCTGACATAACTCAGATAAGGCAGCTCAACCTATAACAAACTGAGGGAATAAAGGCAATCAAACAGGCAGTTCTGGCTCTTAAAAAATACAAGTGGATCGAATTAAAGTTTTATTGGAGGCAGTTAGGCTGTGAAATGGCTACAGCCAGATAAACGGCTTGGTCTTGAAAACGGGACCATGCCAGCATCCACGGCGCTGGCCAAGCCGGACTCATATGGTCTCTGTGTGAACACACGGACGAGAATGTGCGAGAGCGAGCATCTGTGTGTGAAATGCGAGGGAGGGAGGAAGGACACATCTGCAGCCCCGAAGGGAAGAGCGAAGGGAGCACATGCACTGGGTTCTACCTACTGAGTTAGTCTCAGCCCCCGGGGGCGACAGGATTGACGATTAATCATTTATAGGGGGCTATCTGCAGACACAGCTTTCCCATCGGCAAAGGATCTAGCGTTCCTCATCGTGCCAGCAGTCAGGAGCAGACGTGGACGTACGAATGCTTGTCTGGCAGTGGAGAGCAGCAGAAGACACGTTTTATGAGGATGGTAAATATCAGATGTGGATGTGGGAAGATGTGCAGAAGAGGGGTGCGGCAGGAAGCGCGGCGTCTCAAGGACATTAGGAGCTTTCACACAGTCACAATGCCTGAAGGGATCTTTGCTGTGGTATGAATAACAAAGGCAAAAGCATAGAGACCCCACATAATGTGGAATATCAGTATGTGAAGTGGGAACTGGGAACTGTCCAACCTGCATTCTTACATAAACAAGTTAGCTATCTTGCTATCGACCAAATTTGGAAAACTTCAGGTGTTAAATACTGGATCCCAGTATGTTGATATGGTCAGTATAACAGCCAATCGGCTTAACTGTCTGTCAGCCTTCCATAATCATGGTGTTTTAAGAGCAGGTTTGCTGCTTGTGCAGTGTGGTTCTAGGGCCTAATTTGGTAAGAAGTGATACACATTTCACTTGGACAACTCACAATCTTGTACCTCCTGTGCTTTGGGCTTAAAAAAGACTCCTCTCTTGGTCCATTTCTCTGTGTTGTTTTTCATTTTTAGTGCACAGATTTGTTTATATGGCTACCGGTGTCCATGTATATTTGAAAATGGTGGTTGCCCTTAACAAAGTGGTGCTTCTGGGAAAGTCATTATACCCCTGTGTCAGTACACCTGGACTAACTGACCTTTGGTTCCTGTGTGCTGAGAAAAGTACCTAGCCTGAAGTACAAGTCCAGCACTCGTATGTCTTTTCTAGCATTACATCCTGCATCCATGCAGAGTCCAAGACGTGGATAAGGAAAAGAAAAAGAAAACAGAGATCTGCTGACTCATGGTCACTCATCTGAGGTTCTTGGTGGAAAGAATGACAAGAAGATATTTGGACACCAGGGGTGTAATGCTAGTCCTGTTACATACACCCACACACACATGCCACAGTGAGTCAGGTTTAAGCCGAATGTGGCCACCACGGCCAAGTTTTGCAAACGTCTTCAGCTGCTACGAGTGAAAGTCATCCCAGCATGGTCTCTCGCTCCCACCACGAATTCATCCCTCACATCACAAGAAGACTATAACACTCCAGACTACTGACGTTTTTGGCTCCGCTGCCACTGTTTTCTCTCAAAACACCTTGTGTTGTTCTTCCACCCAACTCTCATTTAATAAAAGGAGGATTTTTCTTTCACGTTCCGCCTCATTTTATCCAGCTAAAGCCTGCCATGGAAAGGCATGGTTGCAGATTATAGAAGCTGGTTTGAGTAGTTCACAGAGCAGACCAAGTGTGTATGGATAAGTACAGTTGTTGTGTTTTTGCTTCACATACTAAGCAAACCGTTTAAATAAGTGCTCACCAATTTACATTTGACCTAACAGCAGCTTACTGAGTCACTAATCCTATGGACCGTCATTCATCTGAATTGGACACTCACCTAATCCACTCCAGGATCGCAGGGTACCTAACTGGCATAAGAAGAACCTACAAACTCCACGCAGTCCAGGAATCAAACCAGGAATCTCTGTGAGGTGACTGCGCTAACCACCGTACCAAATTGCAACCCATTCTGGACTCATGAATACAAAAAAAACAAATAAACCATACTAATCTGTCATTGTTTTGTCCACCCGGCGGCCACCTGTTGTATCAGACTGTGCCTTTCTCACAAGGGTGGTTGAGAGTGCCGCATTCAAACCAGTTTTAAGCAGTCTGAAAGTAATTTTATGTGTGGTACTTGGTAAATTTGTTTCTTACGACACTGTGTGTTGTCCTGTGTCCAGCAAAATTCCAGCCCGAAATACTTCCCAGTATTGGTCTGGAAAGACTTCTGCAGAATTTTAAAAGAAGACATCGTTCCTTTTCTCGGAAAATGTGCTGCCTTTAGTAATCTTCATGCAAAAGTCCAGGAAATCTTAAATATAGATCTTCCAAATTCAAAATAAAAGATGTGGTATCAGATTTGCTCAAAAATATAGTTTCTATGAGACATGTATCTACAATGTTTTCACACAAACGAAGTTATCAAGCCTCAGTTAAAATCCAGTACGCCAAATATGCCACAATATGGTTCATGTAGATTCATCTAACTTAATTCTGCTCTGGTTTTCATCATGTGTTACTTCATGGATGTCTAGATCCAGAGTTTAGTGGACTTTTTACAGACAGGGGAAAATACTTTATAACAGATGTCACTGTAGGAACTAATGACCTTCAAATATGCCTTACAAATTACAGTCACAATAACTAATGTCAATACTAGCTTGATTAACTTATCAACAAGGAAATAGACCGATTTACATCAATTTAACATCTCATTTAAAGTGTTAACAGACCTTTACAGTCAGTTAGGACATTTAAATGTTAAATGTTCTCACCTAAGGATATTATTTTTTGCCTGTTTCTTGTGGGTCAAATTGCAAAACCCTTTAAAATCCTTGATGGCTCTAAAGTTAAGTTTAAGAATTTACATTTATGTCATTTAGCAGACGCCCTTATCCCAAACGACTTACAATTAATGAAGCAAATGGAACTGGTGATATTATAGTTAGCTAAAAACAGCAGCGCTTCCCAGCTGTACACAAGCAAAGATAAAAAAAGATGTCTGATATACTAAAGATTAAACATGTACGTTTGTTTTAACTTCAAATTTAAAACATTTACTGGGCGTATTTTGGCACATTTTTGTCGTTTGGTGGCAATGATTCTGTCAGGCAGGGGCTGCGCTGATCCGTTTGAGCTTCCCCAGATCTACTGACCCTTAAGGAACTATGAAAGTTGAACAGATGGAAGCCTTCTGACGAGGCGTCTCACAGACACAGACAGACAGAATCTGATTGGTCAAATCATAACGGCTCAGCATTGGGAACATGTGCTCTACCAACTGAGCCACTTACTGAGCCTCCTTGTTCTGTATCTGGCCTAGTGGTTAAGGTGGTTAAGATACTGGACTATGGACCTTCTGGTCCAAGGTTCAAATCCCACCCGTTCCACAGTTGGGTCCCTGAGCAAGACCCTTATCCTACAATAGCTTGGATTGTAAAACTGTATGAATTGTAAGTCACTCTGGATAAGGACGTCTGCTAAATGATGTACATATAAATGTATCCCATGTCTGATAAGACATGTTTCCCCCCAGGCAACCAACTCTCTCATATTATCTGTCTGTCTGTCTTCTCCCTTGCCAGGGACCTTCTATGCCGCTGAATTTCAGACTTCCTTTGGATGTAGGGAAATCTGGGTCTACTGTAGACACTACTGTACATCTACCTCAACTGACTGTAGAGTGGATCCCAATAAGTGGCCAGTCAAGAAAAAAAAAACCTTCTGTGGGTAAGACTGGACAACTAAACAGGGGTCCTTGTTCTTGTACAGTGGCTGGTGTACAGATGAGACGATTCACAGCAGCAGGTCGAGCATTTGGCTTCAGGGTAGTGATCAGATCTTCAGCGGTGGGAGGAGGATAGGAGGATAGGATAACTGCAGGTGTTATCTCTACCAGTATGATGTCAGGCCACATGCATGTATGCCCGTGTTTGTAGTTGGGAACCTGTTTGTAATGGCAACCACTTCAAATGTATTGGATGTTACATTAGTACACCACGGATGTCATATTCTGTAGCGTGATACCCCGGTACTCGTTGTCAATTCATTTCCGAAGGCACATTAAGTGTTGAAAACAACGAGTACAGGGCCAAGTTTTCCCATAAGGAATGACATGAATTGAATTAATCTATTCCAGACCCGCGGAAAATCCACAACGTATAAGGCATTACACACATTAATCCTATGTCCTGATTGAAACGAGCTGCAGGTTGAAGCAAGCGAGCTACGTGCTGAACAAATACGAGTGCTGAGACCATTTTTCAAAGCTCCGAGGTGGTGGAGTGCCGAGGCATGACTGTATTTCATATGTCATATAATGATAGCATTATTTAGTAATGTGGTAAGCGATCTGAAACACAGGCAGCTAAGTTTGAAGTGTTACAATTCTGTGCATATGTCACCACAGATCGCGGTAAACAATCCAGTAATTCGATCACCGGGTAAAAATCAAGGTGACTTTATGTATGTCATTTGCATGAGCTCTTGAATAATCAAGTAAGTGCCACAATCAGACAACGATTAAATTATTAGTGCGCAGGTAAACACACTGTCTAACAAGCACACACAGAGCCTCCCACAGCTGTGTCAGCCCTGCCTGCTCATAATCCAATCTGCTTGCATTCTCATGCCGTTCCCACTGGCACGGTCAAGGGAAAATCCGATTTAGCTACTCACAGGGACCGGAGCAGCAGTGCTGATATGGAAAATGATTTCAGAGAGCTGCTCAGGCCCATAAACAGTGTTTTGGGCCTCTCTGATAATGGCACGCTTCTTTTCCCACTATCAGAAAGCCACTGGGGGATAGAGTGGGTGGGTTAATCCTGGACCTGAAGATATCCATCAGCATCTTAGTGTAATGATTGGGAACATACAGTACATACTCTGGGTTGGTTTGGAGATTTTGGATACAGAAAACTGTCTTGACAGCCCTCTGTACCCAGATCCGAATGCAATGTTTCATCCTGACAGTTTTGTCTATAAAGTCAAAAGGAGCTTTCGCACCAAACAATTCTAGGGACTAATTTGGGAGAAACTACTTTCGCTTTATCAGTTTGCATTTACACTACCAGTAGGAATGCTGTGTGATAAACTGTCTCTGCTAAAACCTTTGTTAAGCAGAGCATATCTAGTTCTATCACCATAGTTTCCAAAGAAGAAAGCATCAAAAATGTTCTTGGACAAATTGTTTAATTCTTAATGTCGTTGATTTCTTAAGAAATACCAGTTAGCTGGTCTGCTGTTAGCAGGGATATGGGGACTTTCCCAATCTGCATATCTGTCTATATCCGAGGACCTCCATGTCATTAAAGCATACTAAACAATGTAAATGCAATATGTCCATAATTACTTTCAAAGACATAGCTTTAAACTATTCGAGTGAGACTGAAGCAGGCCCTAGGTGCGAGACTCACATTTCATGTTGGATAATGAGACGGTGACGCCAGTGCCAGTGTGATGAAAGCCATGGTGTCTATCATATACGAAACAGATGAAACAGTCCTTGAATGGCCTGGGGTGCTGATGGATGTTACACGGAATCTGAAAACTGCTTTTTTTCAAACCTAATACAACTGGTGCTTATCAAACAGCTTACGATGTAGGTGGAGTAGGCAGTTCTCTGCTGTTTCCAGAAAGCAGTGCTCTCACTCTGCTCCATCCCTAAGAGTAGCCATCTGTTTGAGCTGAGCCCTACTTGAGTCATATCAGGCAGTACAAAAACAGCTCCCACAGCTCTCAAAAAACTCCCAAACACCATTTCACATGGCTTGTCTGTTTAATTGGCAGAGAGAAGGGTTTTTTACAGTTCTGGTTTGTTTCAGAACTGCTCTTGCCCAATCTACTGTATGTTGTTGTCCAGTGAAGGCAAGGGTGAACATCGACATGGGATAAACTATGTATAAAAGCCAGGCAAGCAGGAAGTGTTGGTCAAACATCTGATGTAGCCAAATTTGGATCTTTTCCCCTCCTATATGGCAGAATGGAAGTAATCTTGACAATACTGTCTGGCTGCTGTCATTTGTTTCGCTCAAGCGCAGGACACCCATATATGGGGTTGCAGAAGTTTTATATTAAAAACATTTATAAGATGCCCAATGCAAAAAAATGACAAATTGAGTTACAGAGCCCAACAGTGGCAGCTTGTTAGAGCCAGCAATTTAGCTCCCAACCTTTGCTAATGTTCCAAAGCCCTCACCACTGAGCCAACACTGAGTGTGTTTACAGAAAATCGGATTTTTTACGAGTTTGCATGCTCATGGTTCATCAGATAATGGGAGACTTTACATGACTTAATGCAACAACTCAAATTTATACTTTGCAACCAGTCACTAATCTCATGTTATGTAAACTACTAAATTTAATGATTAAATAATGAAATTCTTAATTTCCTCGAACATAAACGGAGTTAAACATAAACAGTGTCTCCACTTAAATATTATGGAACAAAAAGACACTGATCGGGTGCTGCGGGTTGCTGATTCCTGGGTTGCCAGTGCCCATGAGAAAAAAAACCTACCAGTTTAGGTACGTAAACCCAAGACATGTGAAATTAATTAGAACATGTTGACATGGCAACCGTTGTTGATCGTGCTAGCATCTCTGAAAATCAATTGAAAACAAAATAAGGACATACGTGCGCTGAGAAATCCAATTGAAGATGATCAGATTATTTAATCTAATTTCCAGATTGAGGTATGACATGGCCCCTTGAATAATTAAATAACTGGATAAATCAAATTATGATCAGATTACTAGGTGCACGTAAACACACTGTGACTGGCCAACAAAGATAGTCTAGATCATGGTCTAGATAAGTCCTAAATAAAGTCCCAAACCTTCATTACCAGACTAGTAGACCCCACCTGTGTAGTTACTATTCTGACACATTTAAAACGTAGTATGAAGGCTGAGAGCACTAATTCTGAGTCTGGGCCACAGGGCAGAACAGAAGCAAAGCTCAGCACTTAACACAGAGAAAACTTAACGTGGCTTAACACATCAAAACCACGACCAAATATTCAACACCCCTACCTTTACATAATTACTATCTACCGTCGAACGGACAAAAACAGTAATCAAAGAGGAACAAAATATAGCATTACGCAAAGCCCTTATCCAGAGCATCTTATAATTGAGCTGAGCAGTTGAAGGTTAAGGGCCTTGGGCCTGTGCCCAACAGTGGTGACTTGGCAGAGTAAGGATTAAAACTCTCAACTTTCCCGTCGTCCAGAGCCTTTCTCGCTGAGCTACCCCCTTTTCCTATGAACTCTTATTATAAGGGAACAGTTTAACGCAACTTATTTCCTAAAACTGTGATCAAAAACCACAAGATTCGTCTCACACATTGTTCAACACAGCCGCTATTACTATTAAGAAAATGATCCCATAAATCACATCGCTTCGTGTTCCGCTTCCCTCCATTATAAAGCCATTATAATGAACAGCTTAACAAAGCTTAATGCACCATAACGGTGTTGTTAGACAGTAGTTAAAATGAATAAAGTTTGAGAGAAATTTAGCAGACTATCCCCAGCCTGTTGTTTTGCTACATTAAGCCATGTTAAGCTTTTTCCATGAATTGCCTGAGTGTGCAACAAAACAAGCGCTTTCATGTTTTACTACTGCCTGTTTACTACCAGCTTTCTTGTGTGACGGACAGTTAGAAAACCTCCCACGCTTTGTGCGAAACAATGGACCTTCTGGTTCGTTTTAGGTGGATCTTCACAGCTCTTTGGTGGAGACTTAACCAGAGTAGTAAACAGAACCTTTGGCACCGCGGTTATTCGATAAGGGTTGTTGATGCACTTGAGTCTAAACCTAATAGAGAAATTACAGGGCAGTGTGATGTGTATATTCCCCTAGTTTGGGGTTGGCCGCAAGAGCCTGGCGTGGGTGAAGAATTTTCTGTGGGACCTGGTATACATGGGAGGGTGTATGTAACCCAAGCCTTTGCCTACGCACACCCCAATGCTGCACGGAAGACTGTAAAAGGGTATAAGTGTGATTTAAGGGAGGTTCGTATTCGTGCTCGCCACATGCAGCCACCCCACATCAAAGATACCCCCTGCAATCGAGAGCTGGGTGGTCTTTTCCAGGCACGTGATTAATAACGGAGAGCGTCCAGGTAACCATGGAAAACAGACGACTGTGCTCGGCTAGACAGGGTAGAGCAACTACCAGACACACACGCTCTGGCAGAAGTGAAACATTTACATAGGCAACTTCATCACAGCTACATCCTGGTACCTCCAGAGAGGTCTTTCTATGAGAAATGGATGATCTACAAAGCAACACCACATAAATCCACTGTGTGCTTCTCTAGTGTGTCTTTATAGTCTTCAGGGTTGATTTACTCTACAAAGACTCTCTTCCCTCAACCCCTTACCCCTCCACCCCCACCCCCTGACACTTAGCTTCACTGTCTCGCTCTGTTTTCTTCTCAGTTTCCTGTTCTCCATCTCTCATTTCTCCCCTATTTGCTTCCAATTTTTCTCAGTCATTCCCATATTCCTGTCCTCCCTACTACCTCCCTCTCGGTCTCTGTTTCTCAGCAGAAACATACGAAGCTACACCTCTTTTCTTCTTTTCTCAGTTATCATCTCTGTTGTGTTTCTACATCTTCAATTTTGTCCATGGGTTGCATTTTTAAAGCTGTTCTTACTGCTTTGTCATCCTGTCCAAATGACATCTAAAGCAACACTCCAGCATGCAACTGACACAAAACTGGAGACGAGTAATGCTAATAGAGTCGATTCCGGTTAATTGGACCACCGGTTAATGGTACCAGTCGCTTTTTCGAACCAAATCCTAAAGTACCGAAAAAAATCATATTATATACGTGTAATGTTATTTGGACCAAAATTCTGATTAATCGGACCAAACGTGTACAGTATGTAATATCCGTATGTAAAATCCCAAGAAACTCTTAGTCTCTGGCATCACTACCCGAAAACTCTACCCTCTACTGCCACCTACAGGTCTTTGTCTTACATTTCCATTTACTACAAAAAAGAAAGCCACTTAGCCCCTGCTAAAGCGGATCAGATCACACTGGATAAGTTCTTCAAACGTTGACTGGAATTTAGTAAGAACTTGTTTTTTACA
>JAVSBV010000065.1:3648169-3659032 GCA_033117975.1 Parotocinclus spilosoma
GATTTACCACAGGTGGACTCCATTTAAGCTGTAGAAACATCTCAAGGATGATCAGTGGAAACAGGATGCACCTGAGCAAAATTTTGAGCTTCATGGCGAAGGCTGTGAATGAATACTTACGTAAATGTGATTTCTTAGTTTTTGATTTTTAATAAATTTTCAGAACTCTCAAAAAAAAAAATTCACATGGTCATAATGGGGTATTTTGTGTAGAATTCTGAGGAAAGAGATGAATTTAATACAATTTGGAATAAGGCTGTAACGTAACAAAATGTGAAGCGCTGTGAATACTTTCCGGATGCACTGTATCTGTCTGTCTGTCTCTATTTATCTATCTATCTATCTGTCTGTCTGTCAGGCTATCTGTGTATCAATCTGATGTATGTCTGTTAGTCAGCCTGCCCATATAATCTAATCTACCCGTCTGTCTGTCCATCCCTCCATCCACCCATAAAATCCAGAAGGTTGGAATTTTAATTATAATGAACATCTTCTGAGGGCTGAACTGTACACGATTGGTACAGAGCACAGAATGGGCGGGGTGATAATTGAATGTTATGACCACACCCCCTACGTGTTCTGATCGCTCACCTCGCAGAATCAATGATATCAGAATATCAGAAGACATTTGATCAACTAAATGAGCTCCAATCCACTCACCATGTTTCTCACTGCCCATTACTGAACCTGCCTTTGTTGAGATTTCTTTGCAAATAACAATCCAGCATCCCCAAAAAAAATAAAAAAGGACCTTCAGCATTCCATGAGGGATTCAAATCATTCCTGAGGGTATATCCCACCCTCTGCTGTAGACGCCTTTCCGTGCATCCTCTTTCATTCTCTCATGGCCACCTTGCCTGGCTTCCCTCTCAAACTCTCAGGGAGCCTTTTTGTGGCTTTTTCCAACTTTTTCCATTTTTGTTTTTTCCTTTTTTTTCCCTCTGTTCCACATCAGAGATCCAGAGAAGGTCCTTTTGTGTGTTTCTGCCCTGTAGGTATTCATGTTGCAAGGCAGATTAATAATTACAGACCTACAGCATATGCAACACTGCAAGGGAAAAGACCATTTCTGGAGCGTTTGATGTCAAACATGAGAGGGACCAAAATTACACTCGGGAAGAAAAGAAGGAGGGGGGGGGACCAACATTTGTGTGCATTCACCCTCTCTTTGTTGATATTGTTGATTCCTGTTATTATGCCTGGCATTTGGGTATGCATTTAAAGAGACAGTGACTGGCGCAGGACGCCTCCCACATCAGACGTAGTTGTTTGGGATCTAACTCGAGAGTGTCACTTTTTTTCCTCGCGTTCCTTTCCTTCGTGGGGCTTCATGGCCAGAATTGCTTGATGCAAAAGTTTGAGCGTAAACACAAGCTTGTTACGAATTGCAGCTTTGAAACAAGCCCTGGATTAAGTGTTTAACTTTAAACCTTTTTGTGTGCACTGATATTTTTTTCCTCTTTTCTTAACAGGCAGATTTCGTAATCCGTCTTGCCTTAGCGCCGTTTGTGCATGCAGATTTTTTGCATTTTTGCGTTACGTTCTGATGTTTTGACCCGAAGACCCTGGTCCTTTCTGTTACATTAGATGCAATTGCTAACGTAATTCTATTCACTCGAAGCAATAACTGATTTTACACTGCTTACACACACAATGCTTGATCCCTAACAGCGTCGTATCTCAATAAGAAGCATCAGCCTGTTAATAAAAAATTAAAAAAAGCACAAAATGGGTTTGTATTCACTTCCGCAGAGGTGTGTTGTTTCCCAGAACTAGACAGGCTTACAGTTTCCATTGTGCGTGCGTGCGTGCGTGCGTGCGTGTGTGTGTGTAATAGTATACATTTGCTGCGTACCTTCGCCCAGACTTCTGCGTATATACCTACAAAACGTCTGGGTGGAATACTATAGAAGCTATACTTTGCGTATTTATAGCCGAGATTGTAGCCTATTGCAAGAATGTTGTGGTGCGCTCACTGACCGTGCATTATTTCTTGTACCAACTCACTCCAGGGAGAAAGAGGAGCAGATCCACCGCCTAAAAGAGTCCCAGAGACAGCAGATCCAGCAGGCGGAGGGCGCTTTGGAGAGTTTTAAGAAGCAGGTGGAGCTTAGCTCGGAAAAAGCCTACTCTGACATGAAACAGCAGGTGAGCTCACTCTTACCTACGCTTTTTATGTGGTCGATACGTTCGTTTTTTGAAACACGCCAACTATTTGGTATGTTTGTTACAAGCAATCCACCCCCGTGCTTAACAGTAGGTTAACAGTAGGACTTTTTTTTTTTTTTTGTAGCACAATCAGCCAAATATCACTGCATTGAATAAACAGGGCCACTTTGTGCCTGAAGTGGCTCCAAAAATCCACAGTGGAAGTACAACCGAGGTGCTGTGAAGTTACTAAAAACACATCGGACACTAATTTGGTGTGCAAAACATGTGCCAGAATAGCACAGAGCTTTCACAAGTTTGTTTTACTTAATATTACACAAAGAGCAACAGAAAATAGCAACAGCAACCACGCTTAAGAAAATATAGTGGAAAAACTGTTAAATATAAGTCCGTTAGGTCGGATACAGTTACTAAAGTCTATTGATTTCCTCCCTTGGTTCCAAAAACAAACCCAAAAATGTCAAACCGTCATCATAATCCAAAAAAAACAATGTCTAAAAGTACTCGAAAAAAGAATGAGCTCACCCAGTTCCTATCTTCAAGGACGAAGATGAGTTAAAAAAAAATCTAATAAAATAAAAAAAGTATCAGTACGTTAGGGTTTGAACAGCAAAAATCTAGGCCTGTCTTCCCCAAATTCAATCCATTCAAAATAAGAGCGCAAACTAAACTAAACCAAGCATAAATAAAACATGATGTCACAAGTCGTCTTAGAACATCCCAGTGAGAAGTCAAGGGGAATTTAGCTCGTGCTAAGCTCAGAACGTTTAACAATTGTGCTCTGGCACGGTACAAGGCAACCAGGCGCAGTGAGTGCACCGACCTGCTAAAAACTTTTTCACACATTCCATGTACAATGGAACCTCGAAATATTATTAGCTCTAGGCTTTATTTTCTGGTATATTGTCTATAATATTATTGTAATCAAATATTATGAAAATATATATAAATAATTCGGTGTAAAAGTTTCCCATAAGAAGTAATGTAAGGGGGATTTATTCGTTCCTCAAATGTTTTATACCAATATTTATATGTAATTTATTATTTAAAGGATATGAATGGATAAAGGAAGGGGATTAGAGATACGCCGATCGATCTACCAGTAACCGGACGGTTTTCAGCCAGTAACACTGGTCAAAATTTCAAAAAAAGGCGGGTTCATAAAAAAAAAGAAAAAGAATTAAATTACAAATTTTGATGTCCTGAATTCAAATGCAACAAGAAAAACTGTCATTTGGCTCTGGTTTCCGGCAATCGAAGTAAACAATTTTTGATTTACAGCTACATGAATCATTAATGAATAATAACATTGTTATTACTTCTATAAAAATGTACATTTATTGCTCAACAAATGATTCAAAGAAAACTCAAATGTACTCTAATGAATCAATTCACATGTCTAAACCCTAAAAATAACTACTGTAAGTCATGTAACTGGCTTCTAAGCTCCTTTTTAAGTGTCTCTTGTATAAGTATGGGACTGTGGTAGCCTAGCGGTTAAGGTACTGGACTATGGACCTGATGGCCCAGGGTTCAAATCCCACCTCTGCCACAGTTGGGCCCCTGAGCAAAGGCCCTTAATGCACAATTGCTCGGATTGTAAGACTGTATTAGTTGTAAGTTGCTCTGCTAAATGACATAAATGTAAAAGACCAACTTTAAGGGGACTGTGGTAGCCTAGCGAGTAACGTACTGGACTCTGAACCTCATGGTCCAGGGTTCAAATCCCACCTCTGCCAAGCTGCCACAGCTGGGCTCTTGACCCACCATTGCTCGGATTGTAAGACTTTTTTTCTTCACAGTCACAATTGTAGTCGTTTTAAACTGTGCGTTTGTTTATTAGACAGACCGGTGCTGACACACGCTGATGACGAAGACGTGTTCGATTTCAGTTGTGCGCTAAAGAGTCATTTATTTTGGTTTCAACCCTACCTTCAGCATCCTAGTTCTTCACAACGAGTGAATCCTGTTTGCAGTTTGCGTGACGAAAGTACGCAAAAGAGGAAGAACCCGCGACAATTTGGCAAAGCACAGGGCCAGACACCAGCGCTAAAAAAAAAGCGCTAAAAATAGTTAAACCATCCTTTATTCATCCTGTACTGTATCGTGGAGGTGGAAGTGAGGAAAAGTGGAACGCTCGATCTGCTCTGGCTTTCCTCTTGCTAAAAGAAATCAGTAGTGACAGACAGCGACTCCCAAAGATTAATTATGAATTTGAAGCATCTGCACACAAACGAATTTAGATTTGGAGCTATAGATAAAGCGCTACAGCTGTGATGGGTTGCATCCGGATGATTGTAACATGGTACAGGTACAGGTACAGGGTGACTGTTTATTATCCAGACTCTGAGCAGGGTTTAAAACGGGAATAGCAGTCAGTCAGCGAACAGTCGCATCAGCATCAGCGACTGTTTACATTTTCTTTGGTAGAAAAAGCTGTAATGATGTGGATCGCGTACGAATAAAATTGTGATGTAATCAGTATGTGTAGGACTGTGGTAGCCTAGCGGTTAAGGTACTGGACTATGGACCAGAAGGTCCAGGGTTCAAGTCCCACCTCTGCCGCAGTTGGACCCCTGAGCAAGGCCCTTAATGCACAATTGCTCGGATTGTAAGAGTGTATGAACTGGATAAGTGCGTCTGCTAAATGACAAAAATCTAAACGATGTCCCTTTTGGAACTGTGGTAGCCTAGCGGTCCTGATGGTCCAGGGTTCAAATCCCACCTCTGCCCAGCTGCCACAGGTGGGTCCTTAAACAAGGCCCTTAACCCTGCTTGATTTGTAAGACTGTATGAATTGTAAGTCGCTCTGTAAATGTATTTGTTGGCGGCACGTTGGTTCGGAGGTTCACAGCGAGAAGGTCCTGGGTTCAATCCCAGATGGAGCGACCCGGGTCCTTTCTGTGGGGCGCGTACAAGTCCTACTCGTTTCTTCGTGCAAGCCCTCGAGGTCACTGGGCATCACTTCCTGCGATGATGATTTTCTTCCTGCTTTGTGTTTATTTACATTCACAGCTACCCGTTTCCCTCTTGACGCTTTTTTTTTTTTAATTTTTTATTTTTTTTTTTTATTAAGGATGGAATTGTTGGTCTCCCATTTCAAATCTTGCGAAACGGAATTTCCCAGAAACCCGAGTCTTCGCAGTTGACGCAGGGCGGTTGGATACTGGGGGCACCTTTTCAACTCACCTTGCAATTCAAACACCTGCCAATATGGAGGAGCAACAGCCGGACAGTTGGAGGTGCATCCGTTAGTTTAGAAGCAGAGAATTAAGACTTATGAGATTATAAATATCATGCTATACTGCATCTAAAGGTCAGGTTTAGCCTTTCACGTGGACACGAATCGATATTTGCAAACTTCCCTGGGGCAGGACTCAATGGAACTTTAGATGAAAAGAGCATTATGGGACTGAAGGTCCTTGATGACCTCGGCCCTGCTGTCCCCTCCCACCATTCCTCTGGAGAGACAGTAAAAGAAAAGGATTTGGGTGAGACCAAGCATCCATTCTGCCATAACTCGGTCTCAGTAACTAATCCAATCTCTGGATGTTCATTCTTTAGATCTTTAGCCGTTGCGTGCACACAAGCGTCCTTGGCACAAAAGCTGCAAACTTTTTTTTTTTTTTTTTTTTTTTTTTCTTTTTTCCCCCTCACACATTTGGTCTCTGTCACACATTTGAGGAACAGAATAGATACCCCCTCCATCTCTTTCGTCTGCATGCGATACCCCTGCTGAGTGTAGCCCGGCTCTTCTCCCCGTCCTGATCTACCCTAGGGAGTCTCCTCGGCTCGGCCGCTGCCTCATTACTCAACGCTAATCACGTCTGGGTCTCTGACAACAGCCATTCAGCGCTGTTGCTTTAAGATCCTGGCACTTGGTGGACTCCTCGCTGTGACGTTTACAATGAGTAGACTGTGTTTTTTCCCAATCCATCTCTTTCCCTTGTTTGAGCTCTCCATCCTTTGGTTAATATTTTCATTTCATCACGGCTCATCTCTACAGCTCAGAAATCGTTCCGATCGGAATTTGCACGTGAGCGACGCCTCGCTTCGCAGCACAGCGGCAGGGTTTTTTTGCCACCGTTCGCCGAGTGATGCGTGCATCTTTGAGTTTGGCCAAACTACCAGTACGGTTTGTATCTACGGTTCGGTACGCCATGCATCTGATGGTAAGCTTTCCTGATCCGTCGAGAAGCACGCACCTTGCCGAATCTACCGCAAATCCTTTCTGTTCCAAAAAAATCTGGCTTAAATTGAAATGCTGGTGCCATGGGGCTTCTTTGAGAACTTCCTTTGTGGCCTTCTCGCTTGCTGGGCGGAAACTCTGGGACTGTCGCGGCAGCCCCATTCATCACCTGCTCTCAATAGCAACGCCGCACTGCCTGGCAGGCCAGGTAGGGTGCCGGGGTGCACAATGTGCCGGGGATTAGCTTCAAAGCCGAGGGGACCGGGACCTTCCATGCTGGCGGGGAGATTGGGCAGGACCGGCCAAGGTCACTGTGCCCCCCTCGTTTCTGTGGAGATTGGGAAAGAAGCCTGGGAACCAAAATCGCCAGACCCTCTACAAGCCAGCACCAGCTCACCACACAGCAGGTGCGGGACAGTGAGATAATGCGCCTCGCAGCCTTTGTTGGGCTCGTTCTGCATTTTCGTAAATCTCACACTGGGACGCGAGTCCTACCGGCGAGCTCCTGATTTTTGGCGGACGTGAAAGTTGTGCGTAGCTCGTGTTTGAAGGCGGGCGCCGTAGGTCATGCGTATCCGACTTTTTAAGTATCCTCAGTCCAAGTGATCGTACATAAACCGTATTTTATTCCATCCGTGCTGTGTTTAAGTAGTTTACCCCCCTCGGCCGACGGTTCCAGCCTGTCACGTTGGCCGGATAAGGTGTGCCTTGCACGACCGGAGATTTTGCGGTTTGACATTTCAGCGTTCCGTAACACCAACACGGGTCATGTCTCTTTTCCTTATTGGCGTTGGCAGAAGGGGGGCGGGTTAACGGAGCCAGCGAGGTAACGCCGATGCATGAGGTACTCCTTACGTAGCAAACCTAGATCGGACGTGTCTTGTTCTTCGTTTCGCCGAGAGATGCGCAGGTTGTCATGACGACAGGGATGTGCTGCTGTTGAAGTCTCGCTCGTGTTGTCCAATCAGATTGTGGAGCTGAAGCTGCAGCACGAACAGGAGAGGACGCACCAACTCCAGCTTCACAATTCCGAGAAGGACAGTCTGGTCCAAGACCATCAGCGGGAGATAGCACTCCTGGAGAAGCAGGCGCGGTCCGCCATGGCCCAGCACCAGGCGCAAACCGAGGAGAGGAGGAAGCGCGATGGCCAGGTAGGGGGTCTCTTCTCTTACCGCACCGCTGTGTCGGAGCCGATTATAGCAACGGCAAGCGATTTTTTTTTTTTTAATTTATTTTGATTTTTATTTTAAATTGTAGCCTGCTTGCTAAGTTTGGGAGTTCTGACTGTGTCCTGCAGTGCAAGTCATTTCGAAATTGCGTTTTGCTTTCGCGATCTAGCGCCGTAGTTCGTGTTACGAAAACTTTCGCGGTATTTCCGATTAAAAACGCTGAAAAATCCTGTCGCGCCGATTCTCCCGTTCTAAATGTATCGTCCGAACGGGATTCGATAGAAGAATTACAAAACCTCTTCCGTCTAAAACTACACCACAGGTTTCCAAATGCAGAAGAGTTCAGGCCTTTTATTCTGTCCTCCAGTTTGCTTATTGTCCTTTTCTCTCGTCTCTTTGGGCTGGGTCAGCACAAGCCGGAGCTCCGTCAGCAGGATGCATTGGATTCGATTCGCCCGTTTCTGTCCCAGCCCTGCAGGTAGCCGTCTGCCACGTCTAACAGCGGCTTATTCTCCCATTATATTTCCAGCACGATTTAATTTCTATTAATGGCTGTCCTGACAGGACTGCCAGAAACCTCCATTTTGTTTATCAGCAGGTTTCTCACGCTTGTTCCACCAAGCTGCCGCTTCTCCTCAGGATGGCTAGTGGCGTGTCTCTGTGGGACGCTATTTGTCAGCCGGGCCCCCAGCTGGGGACGTTATTGACTCCGGCCAGTAGCTCAAATATAAATTGGCAGCATGGCCAAACCGAGCTTTTTTTAGCTTCTGTCACAGGAACGGAGTAAAGACTAGATGAAAGAAACCCTGCAAGTCGTTCTTAATTTGATCTCCTGTAAGAAATCATCGCTGCAGTTTGCAGTTTTAGTGCTGAAATGCTTACCAGTCCTCCAGGTGCCCATGTGCATTGCATCTTTCTGCAAACGGCACAGCCACATACAAATTCAGAAAAACAGCAGATCGCTTTCTTGCCATTTTTTTTAATCGTTTCTAATCATTCTGATCATGATATATTCCCACAAAGCCATCGACCCACATCATCAGTCATGTCGTGAAGTCATAACGGGTGTGTGGTGGGGACGCTGGATGCGAAGGCGGGCGTGTGAAGTGGTCCGCTACAGCGCGAGGCAGCTGCTGGATCAGATTCTCCATCACTCCCTGGCTGCAAAGGGCACTCAGCAATTTGTTGAAGCTCGAGGGAGTAGACTTTGTGGTTTGGCCGATCCAAACATGTTCCTCCATGAGATGATGCGATTGTGGTGAGAAGTGCCATGAACTTCAACGCCCCCCCCCTCCAAAAAAAACCCTAATACTCCAAACTGCGGTACGGTTTAAGGAGCTCACAGGGAAGAGGCCCACGGCAACGTTTATACTCTCCACATTCGACTTCGGAGGTCGGACAGAATTCTGCTCCGGATGAAACGGCGCCCTCGCCGTCACCACGTGTTGGGGCGCCTTTTAAACTCTCACAGTTTGAGCGTTTTTTGGATTATATTGGACTCACTTATATGTTACTCGATTCAAATACGCCTCGAGTTCAAATGTTAAATATTTCAGATTTTAAGAACTGGGTGCCTGTTTTAAAAAAAGGAACTTTTTATTCCACTTTTCCCTTAAAAAAATAGTCCCGTAAGGAGGCACCTATAGGTCAGGACAGGGGGCAGCACTTTGTTTTGGTTCGATCCGCTCCTCACTGGCATGTTCGGTACAAAAAAAGGCTAGAATTTATGAAACTCGGAGTTGAAGGATTAAAAAATGCGCTTTTTTTTTTTTTGCTACCTTTTTCATCATTTTGGGATTGAATCAGATTGAATAAGCAAAATTAGAATCGGAATTGGAATCAGTAAAATGCAGACAATACCCGATGCTGCCACCAGGGTGCCAGTTCCGTTCAGGCAGGTGAGAGATGGGTTCAAACAACTTTTGACTACTTTAGACCCAAGATTCAGACGGCCAAAGTGTCGTCTAATTATCGCAATTGAGAAAATTATAAAGGTAATGGTTTGTTTTGTCACTTTTTTAAACCCCTGCTTAAAAGGGATGCTGCCTGGTTTGAACTTTGTAGTCTTGTTGCATTTCAGTTGATATCCATCAAGCTGGAAGGGGTAGATATGTTTTTCGGCTACTGCTGACTGGAAACTTTCTCAGTGTCCTCTGTGGGAGATAATGCAGCCTCCTTGACCACTGTCCTCGAGCAAACACATTTTTCTCTACATGTGCTCTCAGAGATTAAATTCTCCAAAGTAGAGAGAAGACGGCGTTGGAGATTTCCCCTGGCTGTTTTATCGATATGAGACGTTAAATTGAAACACATGCTTCCTGCCTGTGCGCTAACACAGATCGAGGCCGTTCCAATAAGAGCAGTCACTTGCCGCTTTCACAGCTGTGGACGAACGCCGTGTAGATCCTGTCTGAGCTCGGGTTTCTTTCTGGAACCTGCAAAAAGGCCGTGTTTTGGAAAGCTGGCGGTGTGAGAGCGCACATCCATCGCACGAGCAGTTTAGACTCGTCTTTTGATGTGGGCCAGCAGACAAATCAACTCAAAGTTTAGATGACGTCACTGGACGTTTCGAGAGAACAAAAGACTCGTGCCATCCTCTTGAAAGCTCTGCTTCCTGTCCAGGAGAACGTTGTTTTTCTGAAGCTTATAGACTATACCTGCCACTGGCTGAATCCTAACCTGGCCTGCTCCTCTTAAAATAGTCGTTCCTCCACCCCCAACCTCCCAATAGCACGTATTTTTTAGCTGGGTTTTACTGGTTTACTAAGTTCATTATCCAGTCCAATGATGGCCCAGCTGTTAAAGCTTGAGGGTTTAGTTTCCTTCACAGCTGTGCTGTTGCTGTTGGGCAGGACCCTTAACTGGCCATTGTTGGACTGTACCTTTTTAAGAATATATCACTTAAAAGGGCCACCTGCTAAATGTCGTGTATGCAAATCTTGTTTGTAAACACTCCCCCAGAGTTGGGTTCGAGTCACCCAGTATTTTCAGCTAATTTAATAATACAGTCGAATCCGGTTAATGGGACCACATCGGGACGCGATCGTTTTGGTCCTAATAACCGGCTGTCCGATTAAACGAACATACCCTATGTTAGATGACGGGACGTGCTATGTAACATATTAAATGTTTATTAAACCTTTATGTACGATTTACACGTATAGCGAACGTACAAACAAGAACTGCTGTTGCTTAGCAACTTTGTTCATTGTAAAATAAATTTGTAACCAAGTTTTTGGAAACGATCTACAACACAATTTATAGGTACTCAGCATGCGAAGTAATAATACTGTAAAAAACAAGTTCTTACTCAATTCCAGTCAACGTTTGAAGAAC
>JAVSBV010000065.1:3670005-3681030 GCA_033117975.1 Parotocinclus spilosoma
TTCCCAAAACGGGGGCTTGGGGTGGGGGGTGTGGGGCGGGGGGGTGTGTGTGTGTGTGTGTGTGTGGGAAATTCCGTCACGACTGTTTGCTTTGTAATTAGCGCGCCGTAGCCGTGGAGCGGCTGAAGAGTCGTGAGCCGTTCTTAGTAGCGCTCTTCAGATGTGTATTCTACTCCTGTGGCCTCTTCATTAAGCTCGACTATAATTAAAGGTTTGGGAGCAGCTTAGCTTTCTATTTTTAAGCCCCGTTACGCAACGGAGGCTTGTAAATAAGGAAAGCGTCGAACTGAGGGCCTGACCGAATGGTTCCATCTCAAAGGCCGGGCCAGGAAGGTTAAAAAAGGTGGCGAAAGTTGTGCTATGGGAACCACACTGAGGAATGGGAACACCGGAGGTTTGGTGTCACAAGGAAAGTTTAGAATATATCTTTATTCATTGAGCTGTTTGCTCTCTCTCTCTCTCTCTCTCTCTCTCTTTGCTTCTGGGCTCCTTTCATCAGTGCCATGTGGAACTCATTTCTCGCTTCCCCTATTATTCTCTCTCTTCTCATTTTCTCCTTTCTTTTTCTTCTTCGCCCCACAAATTCAAGTCATTTTGTGGGGGGGAAAAAACGAGCCACAGCAACTCGCTGGCTGAGCCCGGTCGCCTTCATCTCTTCTGTTCCTGATTTCCTATCCGTTTACCCGGCCATTTTTGTTCCCTTCCCCACTTTTATCTCTTCCCTCTGCTGAAAACTGGGAGGCTACGGGGGGGGATCCTATGGACGGAGCTTAGGAATACTTTCTAAGAGGAGAAGATGATCGCAGAAGGAGGAGGGGGGGGCTTCCTTCTGAAAGAGCAGATGAATGAGAGGGTGAGGGAGGAAGGAACGCGAGCCCAGCTGTGCTAAATACCTGACTCTTTGCGAGAGCCTCCAAAGGTCAGGTCTGCAGTGGGGCCGCGGAGCGCAGTCCTGCTGTTTAACTCCTCGCAGCCCTCCTGCTATTAGGCATTCTCATAAAGGAGGCCCTTCTTCCCCTTTTCCCTGTTTTTCTTCCTGCCCCTTCGTTTTCTCCTCTTTCTCTCTGGACCTCGTCGCGTTCCTCTTCTCCTAAGCTTCTTTCCCTCTTATTGTGGAACGAGACGAGAGTATGGCATCGCAAGGATGGAGTGAGGGATAGGGGGAAAGTCGGGAACGGCTTGGCCGACGTACACCGTTACCCTGGAAGGAGATGAAAGCGAAAGAGAGGATGAAAGGAGGAATAACATTTAAGAAAAGCAGACCGAAGGAGAGGTAGAGAGTGCAGAGCGTGAGGCACAACAGGCAGCAAATTACACAAAGGAGGCCCAAAATACACACTTCTGAGGAACGTCTTGATTGCTACCACCACCAGGTCTCACACAGGTTTACTTTAAGCACTGGACAGGGAAGGCAAGTCAAATTTATCAATGGAGCACTTTTTACAAAGCAGCTTTACAACTCTTTAGACCCACGGCTATGACCGAGCAAGCCTAGGGCGACAGCGGGAAGGAAAAACGCCCTAAAATGTTATTATGAGGAAACCTTGGGGAGGTCCATGCATCTCGATGAGTTCAACCTCAGTGTTATGTTATGTGAAATCTTTATTTTAACGAATTATATTATGTAAAAAACAAAACAAAAGGAAAAATGAAGTACCGCTCCTCTATAGTGCTCTAATTCTAACGAATCGTATCTTTTATAGAACCTGAACCCAAAGCAGTGCTTTGTGTCTGCGATTCTCTTTCCTGTCAGCAGATGGTGCAAGAGTGTGCCCTGACTAGTTTTCTGTCATTCGTTTGTAATATATATATTCTTATAAGATAATATAAAACGTTGATCCAGAAGGACCCAATAAAGTTCTAGCTTATCTTATCTTATCTTATTTCCTATTATAATTCTTAAAACCTCGGCGGTTAAAGCAAATGATTAAAACGATGATCTGTTGGACGTTAAATATTGCACGTCTGTAGTTTATTGACAGAAGCTGAAGTGATAAATGAATGAGTTTATGCAATAAAACTGTAGATTATAAGACGATAGCGTACGTACAATATAATAACGCAGTGACTAGCGGACGCTGTTGGTTGTAGCGTATTTTTCTTTTACTTTTTAAGAAGTCCACGTGAGCCTGACGGATGGTTTCAGAGCCCCAAAACGCCACCCGGATATATAATCCATAGCGTAATCCATATGTGACCTTGTTGCGAAGTTAATGCCGCGTGGCTATATGTGCTTTTTGGCAGGTTTAGTGTCGGGTTGCACACTGTGTTCTTGGAGCAGCCGTGTCAAAATGCCCTTTTTGTCCATCCAGGTCATACAGGCGCTCCGATGCAGCCGGCCAATACCATGTGGCCTCTGGATGCAGCTTCGCCCCGTCCACCAGCGCCAACGATAGCGAGATCTCAAGCGACGCAATGACGGACGATTCCATGTCGATGACCGACAGCAGTGTGTAAGTCCGGTTCTGTGTCTTTGTAAACGCGACGGCATTGGACGCAAACAGCATCGCGCGTTGTGTACGGCGTCGGCTAGCAGTGCAGGAAGCTCCCTCTGGTCCTTGCTTTAACAAGGGGGCTTCGGCGCTGGCGTTCGGGGGAAACCCTCGGCCACGGGAAATGCCACTTGGACGAATTCTCCCGACTGCATTCAGTCCGTCGGAGTTTCTCCTGCTCAGAAAGACCTCTCTTGTTGGGCTTCGCTGAATCCAAGCGGCCTCCCTCCCCTTCCCTCGCCACCCCTATTGTCTCCCAGCTTGAAAGAGAAGCAGAGAGCCGGCCATGTGGATGCACAGAGCCAAGCTGGCAGTAAATGAAAGCGAGCTGGGCTCGCACGGCATGGGGTTTTTGATCGGCCTTAAGCCTGGAGAGATCCAGATGAGATGCCCAGCGTCACCTGGGATCCAGTGGGCTTAAGGCACGACGCACTCGCTACCTTTTTCAACCCCCTGAACTTCACTCCAGGACCGTCCGTACGCTCGCGCGCACTCCGTCCTCCCGGAGCGCAACCACACAGCCCCCCCCACCCCGAGTGCGCGCTCGCGTCGGAACCGATCCTGCGAGCGCACGGTTAAGTGCGGGGAGCGAGGAATAAAGTGCACGGAGTATGAAAGGCTTAAGCGAATCGCTTTCAGCCCATTGTTAGGCAAGGCGAGCTTAGGGGGATAAGAGGGTGGCTGGCTGCTTTGAAAATGACTTGCCCCAGTGAATAGGCGATCCCCAGTAAAGCTAGGCCAGTGAAAGAGGCCGGCTTCTGTTCCCCCAATTCCCTCAGAGGGCCGGGCCAACGCACAGCTTGTGGGAGTCTGTGAGAAGGCCGGGCTGATTAAAACACGGGAGATTAATATTTTGGCTCGAGGTTTGCCACTTGCACGGCTGCTCTTTAGTCTTTAGAGAACGAGGTGTGGGATGCTGAACGTCTTCCAGCGTTTGTTTTTGTGCCACTAGTAGGAGCTGGATTGAAGTTCTGAGAAGGCAAAACTCCTTCAAATTTTACGCGGAATCGTTGAGCTGATCCAATACAATTATCCAGATCGAATTACAGCCTCACAATCCATGCAATTGGGGGCGGATTCCAGAACGGGACCCTTCAGGTCCACCGTCCGGCAGCTTTCAGACTCCCGTAACTGCCTCCTAATTATGTTCTGAGCCCAGCGAGCGAAGCGAAAGGCAGAATAATCGGTGTTTGTTCTGCAGATAATCCTAAACCTGATAATAACGCGAACCGTCTCCGCTTTCATCCTTCTTCATCTGCTCCCCTCAATCTCGCTCAGCGCTCATCATGGCGCCCTCTTTCTTCCCCCATTTAACTTTTATCACCGCGGGCTAGGCAGGCGGATGGGACGAAGGAAAAAGGCAGGCGTCCTCTATTTGTTTGGGGACCGATTTGATTAGAACGGTTTCTTTAAAAAAAAAAAAAAAAAAAATGGATTCAAGTTAAAAGGGCTCGGCGCACAAATCTGAATCTCATTTCTACATAAAGAGAGCGAGGGAGCAGGAACAGTATGGGTGTACGGTTGGTGGGTGGGTGGGGGGGGTTGCTTATATCTTATTTATGGATTTGCTTGGACGCTAGGGAATGCTTCTGTGCCGACTTCAAACATTACCTTATCTTACAAACCAGCCTTTTGATGTTGCCGAGATCAGAGGCTGACTGCAGCGCCGCTTGCCAAATGAAGATTGGAGCTCCGGCTTTGTGCGCATGACTGTGAGCTTTCAAAGCCGTGCTGGAGACAGTATTCAGGGCTAGGTCAGACACTTCCAAGTGGGCGAGTTAAAAAAAAAGAAAAAAAGAAAAAAGAAAAGAGCACAAAGCAGAGGAAGCTGTCCAAGCTTTTAAAGAAATCAGACTGAAAAATAGATGAAGAGGACGGCCAAGTTCTGTTCGAGAGTTCGAAGAGTTTTTGATGAAATGCCGCAAAGTCAGCAAGGGCAGCGTTGTGCGTTTTGTATTTTAAGGCCGTTGAAGGCGAGTACGCGGTTTTGGCGTGGTGGTGCGACAACTGCGTGGCCAGGCTGTAGTGTGTGCAATAGGAGCGATGCGTTCTAATGCAGTTCGATTTTCGAACACCAGAGGGCACGACCAAACGTCACGCCTTTCATGTTCAGCGAGCCTCTTTTTACATTTTGTACCACTTTGTGGTAGCTCCTTCTCATATCTTATACACGTAAAATGCAAATTATTTTGATTTATCATAGCTATGGTGCTCAATTTTGTCTTTCTCCGCAGCGATGGGATTCCCCCGTACAAACTGGGCAGCAAGAAGCAGCTTCACAGGGACATGCATCGGAACATGAGGATGAACGGCCAGGTCCAGCTACCTGCCTTTCCCGTAAGTGTGCACGACCCGGGGTTCAACTCGGAGTAACACGGCGATGTAAACAAGGCGTTGCGTTTCTAAACTAGTCTTGTTTTATCCCGCGGCACCAAAATCGACTCCCTTGCTTTGATCGCCGGATGAATGGAACCAGCTCGGAGGAAAGTGACGACGTCCAGCAGAGACGCCCCCCTCCCCTCCCTCCCTTTTTCCCTGAACCCCTGTTTCTCTCAGTGGGGGTGTGTGAGACCGAGGAAGCTCGTTGTGTTTTGTTGACAGTGTTTTGGCCGGGCAGCTTTGAGAGGTGCCAGGTCTCAGATAGAAAACGTCGGGTTTTTTTTCCTCTCTCCTCTTTTCCCACTTCCTGTGTTTGCTTGATGATTATCTCATGGCTTTGGCTGGAGCGTCCCCAAAAGACCTCGTCTAGAAGTTCAGCCTAACAAACCAGGCTCGAATCAGGACTGGGTTAAATAAACCTCACTTTCTCAGAGGTGCCTGACATGTGGTGGGCAAATACTTTAGATTATGTCTGTCCATGTCCTCGGTGCCTTCCCTCATCTCCTCATCTTCCTTTTTCTTTAGCCCTCACCTTTTTTCTAAGGCACATACCGCCTTATGTAAAGCCACTGTTGCTCCAAGCCCTGGTGTGCGTTTGATATTTGCTTTGAAGCTGCTTGGTGGCACTACAAAGGGAGCAAGCTGATGCTCCTCAGAGTAAGACCAACCTGCTCATGGTGAAGCAGAGATGAGAAGGGTTTTTTTTAGGCTCCATACCTGAAGAGTTGGATGGCTATGGCATTTACAGGGCTGTATAGCAACGGTTTAATGGCCATATAGATTTATTTCGGACTTTTTATAAGAGTATAGGCAGAAAACAAAGGACGCAGTGTTTGTTTATGGGCGTTTAGAGCGAGTCAACACTTGAGAGTGGACCTTTTTTGGAAGGGTAGCAATCCGGAAAGCACTTTTTGGGAGATTTGTTTACAAGTATTGGAGTGAAAATCAGTTTAAAAGAGTATTAATGGGTGGCGAACAATCAACAATGTGTTATATACTGTATGTACTTTTTCTAAAACAACAAATTTATTGGTGGCCTAAGACTTTCGCACAGTACTGTCCGACTCATACAGTCCTACAATCCGAGCAGTGGCGTTTTGGCAAGGCTGGGATTTGAAACCTGGACCTTTTGGCCCATAGCGCAGTACCGTAACGACTAATCCACCGTACTCCCAGGTTTCGAGAGTCAGATATCTTGTGTTGACGGACCGGGCTCGGGTCTTTAGTTGTCTTAATGGTTGACGCGATCGACCTCACAGCTCGGCAACGTCTTTCAGAGGGTCGGTTCAATCGCTGAAGGGTTGAAAGTATGAGATCATTATTGGCTCTTGGCTTTGATGATGAAATACAAGCGTTAGTCAGGCTTGTCTCTTGGACGTTGTCCGTCGATTGCGCTCCTTTCAGAACTGATTTCAGTCTTAACAACTTTGTAAAAAGTGCATTACGGCTCAATAACAGCACGCTCTTTGCCCTCGCAGAGGCCGCTGCGGCCGCCGAAGGACATGGCCCCGGTGAAGCCCGAAGTGTTCGCCGCCCAGCTTATTGCCAGGCTGGAACGGCTGAAGAGGGAACAGGAGACCATGAACTCACTAGAGGAGAGACTTCAGCAGATCCAGGAGGTCAGTCCCTCGTGCGCTTCGTCTCCCGGCCCGTAAGCGGAGGTGTTGTTTTGTTTTTATTCACCTCCCGTTTTGCTCACGTCTGTAGGAGGACGAGCGGGACGAGTCAGAGCTTTCCTCTGCCTCCCAGAGGCGCTCGTGCGAGGACGACCCGCAGGCCATCCTGGACGAGCATCTTTCGCGCGTGCTTAGGACACCCGGCTGCCAGTCGCCGGGCGTGGCGCGCCACTCGCCTCGTTCGCGCTCGCCCGAGCCCAGGCCTCTGACCAGGTCCGCCCCTGCGACGGGCTACGCTCAAGGCCGGCCGTTCGTCTCCAAACATGTCCATCACCACTACGTTCACCACCATTCTGCGCCCAAAAGCAAGGAGCAGATCGAAGCCGAGGCGGCACGCCGGGTGCAGGGCATGAGCTCGGCAGCTCCCGAGTGCTGCCCGTCGCCGTATGGACGCAGCCGAAGCTTGGGCCGCGAGCACGGAATGAGCGTGGGCGAAGCAACCCCAGGGTGAGTTGTAGCTCCATGTTTCTGCTCAAGCACTTCCAGTTCCAGAACGATGCCCAGGCTGAAAGTTGCTCTTCATCTCCTAGGTGCCAGATGGCCTTGTCGAAACGCCTCTGTAAGTCAGGCGAGGAGGTCAACAGCGAGGGCGCCGATCTCGCCTTGCAGCTGCCCACGGACAGCGCCGACCGCTCGCAGAACGTCTGGCAGTGGATCCTCGAGAGCGAACGCCAGGCCAGGCACAAACCTCACAGGTCCGCGTGCCACCCTTCCCCTGCGTGGTACAACCCTCGCCATACGTCCCGTTGAGGAAGGCACAGTGCTGACGGCGCTTTGCTTCTGTTTCCACAGCACCCAGAGCACGAGGAAGCTCTACGGCTCAGACTCGGCACGCACCCACACTTGGGGCGGTGCCGGCATCAGCGGGCACCTCCGAGCCCACCAGCCTGCTCACCCGTTTGTTCAGGACCCAGCCATGCCCCCTCTGCCCCCGCCCAACACCCTGGCGCAGCTGGAGGAGGCATGTCGGCGCCTGGAGGAGGTCTCCAAACCGCCCAAACAGAGGTGAGGATACGTTTTCGGAAACAGGCGTACGTATGTGGTAGGCTTGTGCAAAAGTTTGAGGCCACCATTAGGTGTATGCTGTTGTTTTAGCAACAGTGTAATGATCCTATGCCAAAACGGCTTCTATAGGCTATAGTACTGGGATTTGCACGACGATATGTCATCTAATGGTGGCCTAAGACTTTTGCGTACGTGCCTCTTCTCCCGAGTGCGAGTGCTGATTATCTATCGCTTCTCTCAGGCATACAACGGCGGGCCTTCAGAGAGACAAGAGCCATGCAGTGCCCGTCCAGAGCGGAGCGGCGTCCCTGCAGAGCCAAGGCCCTCAAACCGAAGAGTGAGTGTGTGTAACGAAGCCCCGTTTGAGAGCCGACTTTATTCAGCGCTCTCTGATCTATTGTTCAAAACACAAACACACGGGACAGGTGTACGAGGGGAGCTTTATTTGTGTTTCATGTCATACCAAAAAAAAAAGAAAAGAGAAATGCATGCCCTACTTCCTCTCGCTCTTTGCCCCCGGGCCTTTTGCATTCAAATCTCACAAATACAGCCGCCTTGACACCCGAGTGGCCTTTTGATTTTTAATTGGCCAACGTTTGCTCTGCCAGCTGCGTAGAACGCTGTCTGAAGTGGCCACCATAAAGCAGGGGGGAAAACGAGGGCCGGAGGTGGGTCTAGGAGATGAATGAACCAACCGCGGCTGTGGCGACTGGCCTTACATCCTGCCCTCCCCAAATGTCTTTGTCCCTGTTCCTCTCTCATCCCTCTGCCGTGGCCCCAAATAGATTTTTAACCTCTTGAAAAAGGGCAGCTTTTCGAATGGCCGTACGAAAGATATCAGCGAGCAGTTCTGACGTTCCTCCTCCCTATTTTTCAGGTTCCTCCACAGCCCAAAAGAGCCAAAGAAACCTCTTGGAGGCCACGGCAACGAAACGGTGGTCACATACTTCTTCTGTGGCGAGGAGATCCCGTACCGGCGGACGATGAAGACGCACAGCCTCACTCTGGGCCACTTTAAGGAGCAGCTTCGCAAGAAAGGCAACTACAGGTAAACACGCTTGTTGTGTCCTTATTTTGGGGTCTGCCTGACATCGATAGAGTCACGTAATTCTTACAATCGTTGTCTCAAAGCAGCTGACCAAGCCTAGAGCAGCTAGTGGCAAGAAAAAAGCTCACTGTGTTATAAGGGAGAACCCAGACTTGGACTAGATGCTGTATTGTGTGTATTGCTCCCCAAAATTAGGGCCAGAAATAAAGGAACATGAAAAAGAGGCTATGAAAAAGAGAATGCAATTTTTAAAGAGTGTAATAAAATAGAGAATATAAATCCATACTCCATAATAATCGTGTTTAGTGAGTCACCTGGTTCTCGGGCTGGTAAGGGAGTGAAGTTATTCGGATATAAGGACTGGAACTGATGACAGAGGAACAGCTTGAGTGGAGCTGGAACTGGTAGCGGAAGAAGAAAGGCGCCCTTGAAAATGGTTCCTGGACCTCGGAGCGGTTCGAGCTTTAGCCCAGATGTTCCTGCTCGAACAACAGGCTGTGCTGCTCGGCAGAATGTTTATCACCGCCTGTTTACTTGAGTTGGTGGTAGGAAAGGAAGAAGGCAAAGGGAGGGAGGGAGGGAGGGAGGGAGGTGCAGTGGGTGTACAGAAGAGGAAAGAGGGAATTTTAACTGGAGCCATTTGGTCACATCTGGTATTGATTTCATTGTAAGGCACACTTAATAAGCACGTCTTTGAAGCCCGGGTCTTTCATTTCAAGCACAAAGACTCGCGCAAATTCTTCAATGATTGTATCAAGCTACGTCCTCACATGTGTGGGTTTACATAAAGCGATGGGTTCTAATGGGCGTTTCTCGTTGACATCAAAGGACGCGTTTGTTTCTCTGGCATGGCAGCCATCGCTTAGACCGGAGAAACGGCTCTGGAGTCGCTCGTGCCGTTCCGTCAGCCCTCTTAACCCGGCTCCAATCGTGTGTCGCGGATTTACGCCCGGTGTCTCAGGTGTAGCGTCCGGTCCTTTTCTAGAGCCGTGCTCACCTAGCCGGGCACGTTCTCCCTGCTGAAGGATACTTTTATTCTTTCTTTCTTTTTTTTTTCGTTTTTTTTTTCCGAGGCAGAGCGAATTCAAAGCTGATGGTTTTAATAGCACAAAATGTGTGGAGCTGGGTCATTTCGCCATGGCAGCAGTTCAACAAAGAACAGCACTTTGCCAGCATTGCCAGACGATATTGGTGCCAGATGTTGCACGGAGAGGAATCCTACCACATAAAATGTGCTCCAGTGGAAATACTTCTCGCGCTTTTTGACGCCAGCGAGGGATTTTCATTCTTGCAGGCGTTCGTCCGCAGATATGGCGCGGCGCTCCGGCGTGCAGGACGTACGCCCCGCCCCGTGTTCGTTTTATCCGATAATCCCCTAATCCTGCCAGCTGTTTGCTGGAAGTTGCGCAATTCCCACCACCACCCCCACCCCCCGATCCTGTACGTGTTTTATGTGCGTTGTTTTTTTTTTGTTTTTTTTTTACGGCTTGGTGGAGCCCGCTCATAAAAAAACGCAAACGTTTGCCGAAGCTGGAACCCGAGCGCGCACACAGCGCACATTTTCGATAGCGTAGCGAGGGCATTTTCCATTACAGGCCTAATTATTTGGCGCTGCCTTCTTTCGCTCTTCTCTTCTCCCTTCTCCCCCCGCTGCTTCCCTTTTCCGTTTCGAAAGGGAACCGAGGGGAGGGAGTTGAGCCTGGAGCGCATGACCTTGCGGGGACCGTGATGGTAATCTATATCACCCCAGGTCAAAATACTCCATCATCCTGAGAGTCATCTCCCCCATTAACCTTGGCTCAGCCGCTGGTCAAGAACAAGGAGAAAGCAACAGGCAGTGGGCGTGTGTGTGTGCGCGGAGACATGCAGACTTGCCGGCACCCAAAATATCAACCTTTGTGAAAGAAGGCCTTCATTTGACAGCGGTCCCAATTAGACACCAGTAGACAGAAGAACGCTGGCGACAAGCAGGAGAGAGGAGGGACATCAGGATTTAAACTACCCTCTAATTTAGAGCAAAGCCCCCTTTTTGGCCCGATGTGCACCCACACAACAATGCCATTCCCCAGACTGGAGTTTAGAAACTGCTTTTTTTTTTAAGCCTGGAAAGATTTTCTTTTAGAACGTCTGCAGATCTAAGGCATGAAGCATGAAGTTTTGTTTTTTTTTGGCCTCTCAACTGCACAAACTACTGCTTGCCTTCTAGCTCGTTTGTAATAAATAAAATATTATATATAGACTACAAAAAAGAGAAATGTACGTATAATAAAATAGTGAATACAAATCCGTAGAGTATATTAGACCAGTCTATATAATAAATAAAATAACGGATACAACTAGAAAATGCGGCTCCCGGAGGAACTGTGTTTGTGTGTTGCATCGGTGCCGTTGGTTCTGGCCTGGGCAGGTCTGAGACCCGGCCGAT
>JAVSBV010000065.1:3740914-3757218 GCA_033117975.1 Parotocinclus spilosoma
AAAGCAGTTTTGTTAATACTGTATATACATTTAATGTCATTTCTGGATGTATTTGAACAAAGAGGCAGATAAATAATGCTAAATGGTCACTGTAACATTGTTTTAGCAATACCCTTTCTAATCTAATGTCTAATGGTGGCCTAAGACTTTTGCACAGTACTATATATATATATATATATATATATATATATATATTCTGTGCATTTTAATCTATTCTCTATTCAGTTTGATATTTGATCTTTGATCCTGGAGTAATAATATTCAGGATATAAAGTTATGTGATCTTTGTAAAGCCAACACAGATATTCTGCATTCCTTAAAAATATTGGGATGCCCAATCATGATCCTGTTTCATATCACCCCAGTCCTAACCCAGAGTTTATTTGTTGGTTTAAATCAGAGTCATGGGGTGCAGGGGGAGGAGTAAACCCTGGACAGGATGATATTCCATCACAAGTGACAACTTGCCACTCCGACCCCCAAGCTTCCTTGCTGGAGAAATCACTTCCCTTCACCCCCTTGGAAAACTCGTTTGATTTCAGAGCTTCTTTCACACAGTAAAGTTTGTAGCAGTTCTCCTGATAGTGCAATCGTAACCCGGACGGTAGAAAGGATGGACATCGGGCGACTTAAGATGAAATAATAACAAACACTCGGTTCTTGTTTTTGCGTAGCATTGTCAGAGAGAATTTCTAGATACAAAATCAATCCAAAAATGGGCGTACCTTACAGCTGTATGGGAGGCCTTGTCATTTTTTCTTCAGGTTCAAGGGAATCTAGTACTTGTCTTAAGGGAGAGCTTTGATTTGGAGGTAACTTTTATCAGCACTTATGTGACTAGGCTTTGTTCATCATGTTCTATGTTTTGGTGAGCAAGTACCCCAGGTTCTTATATTGTTGTCTCAAAAGTGTAAAAAAAAGAAAAGAAAAGAAAAACAAAGCTATGACGTGTGAGGTAGTGATCAGTGATTTACATGGATAGAATGTGCTTTGTTTACTTTTATGTATGGATTGTAATTCTATAAACACAATACTTTGTATGAGCCAATGTTCCAAAACGGTTGAACTGTAACTTTATGAATTAAATTATTGTACTTTTTTGCAATCTGTACATACGAAGGTGACGATGCTGATGTATTCATATATATTCATATATAAGAACTGTGGATTTTTGACCATGCAGACATTTTAAGTTATTGATGTACTGTTGTATACACTGTATGTTTGGTGATATACAGCTTCCTGTATTTTATATATGATCAATAAACTGGTTTTAAGAGATGTCAATAGTGTCACTGGTATTAGTGTTTGATGGCGATGTCATTGACCCGCTTTTACAGGAGTGAAAAGAGAAACTGGTGAAAGGGTTTTTGAAATCAGAAACGGTTTTGGGAGAAACGATCATTTAGCTGGCATGCTTTCCTTCCTATGTGATCCAAAAACGGCATCAGTCGACCTAGTTAGAGCAACCTCCTTGGATGCGTTTTTGGCCTGACATGAGTGGGGGACGTTCTGGTGTGCCTGTCCTAAATTTGGCCAGGAGAGACAGACCCCTCCCCGTACACTTTCTAAATCCTACATACCTACCGTTTGTACATTTCTGTTACCTGTGGGGAGAACAATTGTGCATTCAGGCCATGATTTGGTCGGGTTTTTGAATCGGGTAGCAGTATTATAATATCATTTCAGTCTGCTAAAATGTGTGGCCACTTTAACCTTTACCAGAAGTATTTAAATTTTGGCATGAATTACAAGTGAATCCCTCATGAGCGGCTATTGCACCTATGTATGTACAACTCTTTATCTTTGGTAGGTCCCAAAACAGACCTATTTAATTGGCAGTTCTTAAAGTATCCAGCAGTGAATCAGCAGCTTTGTGTACACGTTGTGACTAACACGTCTGAAGAATTGCTCCATGACCTCCATGTTTGATTTATTGGCCACACGGATGTAAGAGTTGATGATTAATGTAGGACGGCGTTTGTCATTCATACCCTATTCTGCTGCAGGTGCCTGGCCCAGTTCTCTCAGCCTGGCAGAATGAATGTAGCGTGAACCACCAAAAACGGGCATTTGATTTTCCGTGGGCATGCCTGTGGCATTGAACTCACTCCAGATTTAATATGAACTCCTAAGCGGCAGCCCATTTCCAAATCCAAATGGAAAGGCTGCTAATGGTCGAGATGTCCTCCTGAAATAAATGTAAACCTAAATACGTTTTAAAATTCATTAAAAAACGCAACCATTGTCACAGAAGTTCATCGTTGTTTGCTTGCATTTGCAAAAGTTCGTAACAAATACTCAAGTAAAAGCTGAAGGAGGGTTTATATGTTTCACTCAAGTGTGTTTGTTCGTTTATTTGGTTTGCTTAACGTTCCTATCGGCATCAGGGGCCATTTCAGCGACACACACACAAGGTTATATCACCACTAATTATATATAAACACACACAAGTCAATGCTAATTTAGAGTAATCAATGAACCTAACACAGATGTTTTTGGACTGTGGGAGGAAACCGGAGTACCTGGAGTAAACCCACCGTTTTACTGAAGTAGAAGTTACTAAACGTACGTAAAGTTAAAAAGTAAATGCATTTCTTTAAAAAAGTAGTTCCAACTCAATTTTTAAAACCGTATGACTTTTATTGAGGACAAGAGAAACAAATCCAAAACATGTCCCAACACAAAAATCCAATTAAAACTATAAAATGTGTGGATTTAGCTAAAGTTAGTTTATTATTATTATTATTATTATTATTTATTTATTTTTTTTTTTTTAACTTCTTTTTCAGCATCAATGTGTATTAACAGCATATACATGATGATTTTAGCGTAATCCCTTTGCCTAATGCATGCCTTTGGACTGTTGGAGCCGGAGTACCCAGAGTAAACCCACGCAGACACGGGGAGGGACACAGGAGAAATCGTCCGAGGTCAAGGTCGAACCGGGGATCCTGAGATTAAGGTTGCTAACATCTTTTTACTCATTATTATCAGGGGTGCCAAAAATTGTTAAAGGATTACTAATCTCCTAAAGCAGTAGCAAAAGAGTGGCCTGTACACGGTTGGTTCATGCCATGCACCCTGTGCTGCTGGACAGGTCTTGTAAGAGCCATGAGGAAAATGAAGGAGCGAACTGGAGCACTCACCCCACCTGCTGTTTGTAAATGGTAGCATTTCTTTATCTCCACTAAGGAAACATGAATAAAGTGGATGCCCCTGAGCTTGGTCTCCATCTACTGGTGAAACAAGAAGAGCATTCATTCATGGAAATGACAGCACTGAGGAATCATTTTAGAATGTATTTTGTTATTTATTTTGAATTCTATTACTAATTTAAATGTTATTATTGATTAAAATTATATAATTTATTTAATTTTACTATTTCTACCATGTTGGACGGGTCCCTTTTTGGTTCCTCCCAAGGTTTCTTATATATATTCTTCATATATACAATTATAAAAGTTCTATAGAAATCAATTGAATTTAATAAATTAAATACAGTAATAATAGAAATAATAAAATATGATTATAATATAACATTTATGTTTTGCTACCTCAGGGGTTTTTCTAGGAGCACATTTAATCCGTCGTGGATAAGGAATTAATAACAAATGAACACAAAATGTTTTTTATTAATTACAATTGCACTAAAGGATACACGAAATTTAGTTCCTGTAGTAAATTTGTGTGATTTGTTCTGCTGCTGCTACTATTATTACTATTTTTATTACTATTATTATTACTATTATCAGTACCATTGTTAAATCAATGACATTATTTCGTATTTATTATTTATTATTATTTACTAGAAATAAAAAACAGCAGTGGAGTAGGGCTTCATTTAAAAAGGTTTCTATAATTTCCAGCCATTTATAAATGAATAACAGCAATTTTAAACACTAATTCAGAGTCTGGGTTCAACTTGAGAGTTCCTGTCCCAAAAAACTACAGGGCGCAGGTGTAATCGTGCCGTGACCCCGTGTGGATTAAGCAGAAGATAATGGATGGATGAAAAGTAAGTAAGTGAGTGATGACAGCCAAAAATATGTTTAGAAAAACATTAAAAAAAAAAATACTTTTATTGGAGTGTGAATGATAGAGTTGTGTGATGAAATATCTGTGCATGATCGGAATAAGGGCTGCAAAATCTGCTCCAAAAAATATGAGCTTTCTCTGACTGCCAATAGGACTGTAGCCAACAGTTTGTATGCGGCTGGAAGAAAAAAATTGGCCCAATATTGTTGAGTGTGTTCAAATATTGGAGGAGGCCCAAAAAAAACTTGAAAAACTTTGAAAAAAGGCTTGGAAATGAGAACCTTTCTGTAAAATGGGTTTTGCTGCCTTTGACTCTATTTAATCAAACATGGAAACCCTGTGTCAGGAAAAGCACCCAAGAATGGATAAGAAGAAAAGGCTGGACTGAAGTGAATACTCATCCGAACATCTGCAAAACATTTTGGAATGCGCAGCTCGAAGGGGTCCTGAGAGAAACAAAGTAGGAGAGCGAGACTAAACTTATTCAGCAAATAAGTGTATGGGGAAAGTAAGTATTTGATCACCTACCAACCAGAATTCTGGCTCCCACAGACCGGTTAGTTTTGCTTTAAGAAGCCCTTCTAATTCTGCACTTGCTACCTATATTAATTACACCTGTCCACACACTTAATCAATCACACTCCAACCTCTCCACCATGCCCAAGACCAAAGAGCTGTCTAAGGACACCAGGGATATATTTGTAAGCCTGCACAAGGCTGGGATGGGCTACAGGACAATAGGCAAGCAGCTTGGTGAGAAGAAACAACTGTTGGTGCAAATATTATAAAATGGAAGAAACAAAATGATTGTCAATCGTCGTCGGTTTGGGGCTCCATGTAAGATCTGACCTCATGGGGTAAGGATGATGAGAAGGGTCAGGAATCAACCCAGAACTACACGGGAGGACCAGGTCCATGACCTGAAGAAAGCTAGGACCACAGTAACACACTACGTCATCATAGATTATAACCCTTCAGCAAATGTCCAGGCCAGATGTTCGCCACTGACCATCTGGATGAACCACGAGGAGGAGAAATCCCACCTCTGCCAAGCTGCCACAGTTGGGTCCCTGAGCAAGGCCCTTAACCCACAACAGCTTGGATTGTAAGACTGTAAGACTTTAATTCCCAATCTGATGCTCGGTTTGTATGCATTGACTTTCTGCCATGTAACTGGACAATTAAGCAATGAGCAGGTGCACCCACCCAGTGTGTCCCAGATAGCAAAATCCGTCCTGGCCCAAATCTACATCGCTCGGCCTTTCTCCATGCCAGCAGAATGCCAAACTACAACCCAAAACACAGCCGTCACTTAACCACAGCTGGGCCAGAAGTCCCCGATTTAAGCCACAACATGGCTAGTACTGGCCCCCAATTCATTCCATCACCCCCAAACATTGATTCAGCAGGTTAGTAGCGGGTGCGCTGCACTCTCGCCTTGTCCACGGTTGACTCCTGACTTTCAGACCCTTAGCACTGAACAGGACTAGTCAGATTGGCGTGCTCTCGGAGGCGGGATGACGCCTTACAGGCTCCTCAACCCCTCAGTCGCTGAAAAGCGTCCATCGTATGATCATTCTTGACGTCATTTCCCCGGCAAGAGGAGGCGTTGCCCCGCGGATTCGGAGAGACACCACCGTAATGCCAAAGATCCGGCTGGGACATCAGTGCTGTTCACATTAACGCTGCGGATCTGCTTTCCTCAAACTCACCGCTTTTGGGTGTCAGAATACGGAAAATGCTGAAGAACGGCCACCATGAGGAGGAGAAACCGGGGAAGGAGAAGGAGGAGGTGAATCCAGCAGCGGCGTCCTGCAGTCCCGAGAAGAGGAGACGGACCGTGCGAGTGTGGTGTGATGGATGGTGAGTTTATTCCTGGTTTTATTTAAGAAAAAAAAATAAATGTAAGCGCATCTATTAACAAATGAATCAGGACTGTTCCATAAGCACGGGTTTAGTCTGATTATAGTCCGGTTATAGTTCAGTGCGTCTGATTCGTTTCACTGCGGTATTTCCATGGATGGCCTGGAGAATAACTGCACAAATAACATCTACTTCTCCTGAGAAAAGTCAACAAACTCAACTTTATCATCAGCAGGTCGTGGAAAAGCTTCATTACTAGGTATTTACGTTTTGACGTTTATTAAACTCAGTGTCATGTAAACATTCATTCATTCATTCATTCATTCATCCATATTCATACCAAATCCAATTGGAAGTGGTGATGGGACTAATCTTGGACCATCAACACACACACACACACACACACACACACACTTTTGATAGATCAACTGAGCCATAGCGCTTTGTAAGGAAACGAGAGAAAAAACCATTGAGATACGGGGAGAACATTCAAAAGCGCCACAGCCGGACAACCAACTGGGATTTGGTCCAGAGATCTTTGAAACTGGGAGGCAACAGTAAATATCTACGACATTAAGCACGCCCCCTGCCCACTGAAGTGTTTTGTATTCTGCCTAGTAGACGTTTCCTCGTGTACCGACCAAAAGGAGCATTTAACCAAAACTGTTGTGAAAATGACAGACTGCGTTTTCTCCAGATGCGTTCCATGAAACTGGATCCGAAGCCAATACGTGGAATGTGGCAGAATGAGGGATTCATGGCATGGAGTGCATCCGAAAAATCTGCAGGAATCTGCAGCGTGTTTGTAATTATGTGAACATTGAGCAAAACTTCAAAAGAATGTTCCAAACATCGCGTGGAATTTGAGGGCAAAGGAAGCTAACTAACGTAGTACCAACGTAGTGTTCCTAATAAAGTGCTCTGTGCGTGCGTGCATATATATCTATATAATCGATCAGGGCCGAATCTGATGATCAAGATACCAATCACACACTGGGTGCGTTTTTTTAATTTTCTCTTCCTACTCCGCCAAGTGTTTGTCTTTTAAATGTGTTGAATCATTTTAACATGCTTCCCCCGCGAGGTATTTTTTCACTGCATGTGTCGTAGGATGCACAGATCGGGGACGCCTTACTTGTGTGTCAAACAGGGAAGTAGTAACATTATTGAAATGAGATAGAACTGAGAAATCCCAAAGCAGTATTTGAAATGTTGTAATATAAACGACGCTTGGAATTGGCATAAGGGGAAAAAGGAACGAAGTAAACAAACAATAAAAAAAAAATGTAAAAGTGCATCTGAGTAGTAATAAAACTGTAATACTCTTATATAACACAGTTGTTAGAATTCCAAGTTATGAGTTAGAAGCACTACGTAGCAAGAAGAAAAGTACAAAGTGCACTGACCAGGTCATTTCTTTTTTTTTTTTCTTTCTTTTTTTATTTCATTAATTACAAAGTGCAGTTTTAAGTGCTGGCATAAGTCTATGCTGAAGCTGAAGTTTAATGGCAGACAGTGTCCCCACGTGTCCGCCACGGATACTACGTGCAAGAAGAATGAAGAATCGTGGTAAAGTGAAGCACTGTTTAGGGCTTAATTTGTACAAAGAATTATTATAATAAGAATAAGGCATCTAACAGTAGAGGTAATGGCTCCCACAGAGCCTTTGATCTCAACATCATTTATCCAGTTTGGGATTACATAAAGACTCAAAAGCAAGTGAAACAGTCGCAGTTTCTCCAAGAGGCTTAAGAGAAACGGTTTATCTATCCATCCATCCATTTATCCATCCATCCATCTATAAATCCATCTAACTATCCATCCATCCATCCATCCATCCACCCATCTATTCAACCATCCATCCATTTATCCATCCATCCAACTAACCATTTATCCATGTATACATCTATCCATCCATTTATCCATCCATCCACCCGTCCAGCCATCCATCCATTCATGTATACATCCATCCATCCATTCATCCATCCATCCATTCATCTATAAATCCATCTAACCATCCATCCATCCATCCATCCATATATTCAACCAATTATCCACCTGTCCATCCATTTATCTATCTATCCATCCATTCATCCAACTAACCATTCATCCATGTATACATCTATCCATCCATTTATCCATCCATCCACCCGTCCATCCATCCATCCATCCATTTATCCATCCATCCATCCATTCAACCATCCATCCACCCATCTATCCACCTGTCCATCCATTCATCTATGTATCCATCCATTTATCCATCTAACCATTTAGCCATCTATGCATCCCTCCATCTATAAATCCATCCATCCGTCCATCCATCCATCTATAAATCCATCCATCCATCAATCTATAAATTCATCTATACATCCATCCATCCATCTATACATCCATTCATCCATCCATATATAAATTCATCCATTCATCCATCCATCTATCCGTCAGTTAACAAACTGTAAAGTAAATGAACAGAAAATAAATCTGAATCAGATGAATATTTGTTATGACCACACTGAGTTTCTTTTAACATCTTGGAGAACTAACCACATATATTCTGTGGATGTATGGACTCTTTGTGCAATCTCATAAAAGAAAAAAAATTCTAAATGTTTTTTTTGAGATTGCTGTGGGGGCCATATCATCACCTGCAGTACTTTTTGTTCTTCTATAAGCTAAAGATATTTCTTATTGACACTGACTGTATGTTTGGCGTGGTTGTCTTACTGCAGAATAATTTTGGAGCCAATCCTGATACGACTGCAAGTTTCTGAATGTATTTCTCAGCATTGGGAACCCTGTTAATCCTGATCAAATCCCCAAATGCAACCCAAAAGCTCCATCATGGTTCGCTGTTGCCTGCAGACACTCGTTACTGTACCACATTCCAGCCTTTTGTTACAGAAAAAATATTTCATATCACCCCAGAGAAGATCCTGCTACCATTTTCTGCTATGTTTTCATGCATAGTTGAGTTGCTTGGCAAATGTTTGGCTTTTTGTCCACAATTCTTCCATGAAGACCACTTCTGGACAGATTTCTCGAGACAGTAGATGGATGGACCTGGTTCCCACTGGTTTCTGCCAGCCTCGAGCTGATGGCACAGCTGGACATCATCCAGTTTCTGCAGAGTTTTACAGTACCCAGTGTTGAGTTCATCTTAAAAATCTCAATCTGCTTTGAAATCTTGGCCAGGGAGAGACCTTGCTGATGCTATATAATGTCCTTGTGTCTTGTCGCTGTTCTCAGTCTTGGGTTGGCAGCTCCTTCAGATTTTAAGTGTACAGTATGTGCACAACCACTGAAAATGGGGGTTTGATGTAATTTTCTCCTTTAAGTCCAGTTCGATTTCTTTCGACATTAAGAGTCTTGCTGCTTGTTACCAGAACTGCAGCATCGTCGCATCGTCTCAAGTCAAATCTGAGCCTTAAACAGGCCAGGTCCTGTTTTTGTTTTTGTTATATTGTGGACTATAAGAAATATAAGATGCCCAAAATTGCAACTCATTATGACTTAACAATTGAACCTAAAACCATTATAGTGCTCACATTTTGAAAGTGTGGGTCCAAATTAAGTGGCCTTGCAAATATTAGATGCTTTTATTAGAATCAACTAACGGCCTATGTTAGCGTTTTTCATGTCACGGAATCTGAGCTGCTAGGCATAGCTTATACGGACGTGTCCAAAAACCACCCACACCAGTTTTGTTCCCTGTGGGCTTTGCTTTGTACTTTTATATGATTACTTTATATTTGTAGAACGTAATAAAAAATAGTAAGAGAGCGACAGATTTTTTACAGTTCAGCGTAATCCGTTTCGACAAATCAACAAGCCTTACAAAAAAGTATTTGGGCTGTGGGAGGAAACACAGGCGAGGAATGAGGAAGCCAAATAAGTCCCCGACTGGTCCATCTGGGGTTAAACCCAGAACCTTCTCGCTGTGAACAAACGATAACAAAATGATAACAGAAACTCTTAATGTATGTTCTACTTTTTAAAGCGTACTCTTTTAAAAAGTGCTCCGACTGAGGTTAGGTTTCCGTAGCTATTTGCTAATACACAAATATAAGGAGACAGCAGTGTGTTGATGTTTAGAAAAAGGATACAAAAGGTTCTACAAACATTCATTGTGTACTTGACAATTAAAATGTTTAAAGCGGCTGTTATGAAGCAGCCTGGAGGTGGAGGCAAGGGAATTTTGCACCCACACAAGGTGAGGAAGATGTGGAAAGAGAAATTATTTCTTCATGGAACACAGCAAGAGATGTGCAGAGATTTGTGTCGAAACCTAGAGTTAGATGCCGCCGCTTTGCCAACAAGCTGTTTGTTTGGAGCACCAGAAAAAGCCTTTTATTGAACTCGAAGCGTACGTGGCTGGAGTGGAGTACACACCGTCATTCCATGGGATGATTAGACTAAACTGGAGCTGATTTTTATTCCATAGATAGAGAAAACGAAAGGTTTATACGTTCAGACCCAGTCTAGGCGTTGCATTTTATTATATTTTTAATTGTGTTACTGGGATTGAGGGGGTTTGTACTGTCAGGAGCCACAGAAAACACAAACAGCCATTGTTTGCATAATCTGTTTGTGTCAAAGAGCCTGGCGTGCAAATGAACGGCACAGCAAGGGCAAGTTGTTTTGGTCTCACCTGTGTGTGGATCCCTAGGAATTCCAAAAAAGGGAAAATGCTTTGAATTGATGTACATGTACACCAGGATTACGGTGGCTTTCTCTTGCTGAATTCCAGCCATTTCAGCCTGTTCCTCTATTGTGCTTCGGTGGAATGTTCTGAAATATTTCACATGCCAAAATATTCAACGGTGGGCTGAACAGAGTAAAGATCGTCGTAGCCTCCACCCCTACCAGCACTGTGGACCACCGTTGCCTTTGGCCTTCAGAATTGAAAAAGAAGTGTTTTAGTGTATTTCTCAAACGATATAATGCCCGCATGCATGTTCTTTACATTATTTCATTCGAAATGTATATCTGTTTCGTGTATCTATATTGTTTTTATTATTGTTTATTATTATATTGTATATATAGATAACTTTCTACTCACATATAACATCTAGGCTTCCGTTTTGAGTCTTGGTCCTCCCAAGTTTTTTTCATTATAAACTTTAGGCATTTTTTTTTCTTTCTACCGTCTTCCAAGATTTGCTAATTTTAGGTTTAGAAGACAATTTCAAATTGTAAAGCTACTTTGAGACAGTGCTCGCTTGTTAAAAGCGCAATGGAAATAAATCTGACTTGATTTAACTTTGATTCTCAAGTCCGATTTGCTCCAAAGATCCATACAGCAGCTCCGTAACTGACTGGTTTGCAGCTAATCTTGAGCGTGATTGGCAGGCTTAACAATCCACCGTTTACCTCTGGGGTTAAGCTTTTGATGTGTGTTTGTGAATTAATCTGTGCCAGAGTGTATGTCACGGTGCCAAGAGAAACAGCAGGAAGGTCAACGTCCAAGTTCATTGTATGGCACAGTAAGACACAACAAGTATGGCCCAGTAGGTTTTTAAGTAAACTTGTGACCGAGGGGGAACTAAAATGCTAATTTAATTATGTCAATTATTGGGACAAATCATTTAATGACAGATAATTGTAACACAGACCCACACCCTTTGACCTGGGGGAACTCAGACCTGGCTCGAAGCTCAGACAGAACTGGAACTGGAACAACTAACGTTGCTCTCGTGTTTTATAAACGATGATAATAAATATTACTGTAACTTATAAAACTGTTCAAAAGCCTCGTGTTGTCTAATCGCTGTTTAGTAATGGGATAACGATCATTTATAATTTACTGGAATGCAACCAGAAAATACATGCTGTATAAAAATAAATTGAAAAAGCCTCTACAGTGGCTTGTTTTTAGTGATAATACCAGGTTGGGACTGTGGTAGCCTAGCAGTTAAGGCACTGGACTCTGGACCTGATGGTCTTGGGTTCAAATCCCACCTCTGTCAAGCTGCCACAGTTGGGTCCTTGAGCAAGACCCTTAACCCGTAACTGCTTGGATTGTAAGACTTTATGAGTTGTAAGTCGCTCTGGATAAGGGCGTCTGTTAATTATCATAAATGTAAATCCTACAATTTGAAGAAGGGATGGTGTTTTGGAAAGGGTAGCAGCCAGGAAACCACTTCAGAAGGGCAACAGGGTGAAAAGGCAAACCGGAATGAAGATCAGTGACTCCAGTCGTTGAAACATTTTCCTCAAGGATTCTTTAAAATATCAAATAAAAATGTGGGGTGGTGTAAAAGTCTGACCAGAGTCATAACGAGGGAATTAAAAGCACAGCGTTTTGTTTTTCTCTTATCAGTTCCAGTTATTAAATGGTGTGATAAGTACAAGATGATTGTAAAGCACTGAACTTCCCTCACCTGGCAGCATGGCGTGAGAATCTGAGGCCGGTTCAAAGTGTATCCTGTCCTCACACACACACATCCAGAAGGTGGAAGTCCATGTTGCTCTGCTTGTACAGGACAGGTTGGGCTGACATTTACAGTGTCATGGAAGTCGTTTAAGAGTGTTATCTCTTCTTGGGTACAGCCTGGAACTATAACTGGGAAGCAAAACAATTACCATGCGGTTACCTTCCATAGGTGTGACTTTTTTCATCCTGGTTTACTAATAAAGTTGTTCATCCTTTCTTCCAAACCTCGAGGCCATCGAACGGTTCGGTGTCAGTCACCGAATTCTTTGTGTGAACTTGGATCTGATTATTGGAGCATACAAGGAGCTCAGGTGCTGTGAGGGTGTCTGCTAACCAATTCCACTGGTTAATATTTAATACGCTTTCAACCATGTGCTAGAGAGCCTACTTAAAGAAACAGTACGACTCCCCTATGGTAACAGAAACGCAGTCAGCGAAACAATCTGTGTTACGTAACCACCCCATCACACACACACACACTCCTCTAAACAACCCTCCATGTAGTGCTGGATCTGCACAGTCTCAGGAACCTTCCCTCGGCGGTATTGGCACACGTTTCCATTCGGAATAACACAAAAAGCTGAAAAAAAAACGACATTTATGTATCCTGCCATAATGGAAACTTCCTGCGAGGGCGTAGAAAAGAGTAAAGGAGAGCCGGGGCCTAACCGGCAGCACAGGGCGCAAGGCAGGAACAACCCTAGACAGGCGCCAGTCTATCGTAAGCGTCGCGTTAGTGATAGTCGTTATAGTTTTTGCGTTGTTAATTTTTAAGCTGCTGGTGATAATATTATCATATCCCTTATACAGTAACTCGTTTTGTTCTTTCGAGCTGCTGCTTAGATCTGTTATCTATTTTTATTTAGCTTTTTAGATACCTTTATCAACTTAATAACATTTCTCTGAACAAGCAAAATCCAATCCTGACAACTGCTTTGTTTAATTGATATTATTAATTTATAATGAAGTAGGTTGAAACGATAAACCGTGTTCACAATTCGATTTGAATCCCGACACTGGGCTCGATTTTTATTTTTTTATTCATATCAATTTTACGTTCGATAAGCAGCATTCCTTTGTTATTTTTGAACCGTAAAACTCGTGTAGGTTTTTAGAGAAACACTTAGTCCTTTGCAATTCTAATGATTTGAGATTTAAAATGATACACAAAATGCTCTATAGTATAGTCAGCACGCCTAAAATAAGTAAATGCAAATGTAGCTTTTTAGTTTGTGGAATAATGTTCTGTTTGAATTAATGTGTAGTTTTTTGGGGTAAGAATTTTAAGAAAATGAATCGTTGGCCCCCTGCAATTAAGAGCAGTTAGTAGGATATGCGTCTGGGTGTGATTCCATGCACTGTTGGTCAAAAATGTAATCGCTTTAGACGGCGTAATAAAAGAGAATGCATAATCCAACACGACAGTAACTGTAAGATTTCTCCGAATACGTTTTGCGCTATTATTAAAGAAGCGAATGCACGGTGTGAGCCACTTCCTGTTGCCGTTTTAAATAACTGTCCCTTTTGTCTTTCTCCTAGCTATGACATGGTTCATTATGGACACTCAAACCAGTTACGACAAGCCAAGGCTATGGGGGATTATCTTATTGTAGGAGTGCATACAGATGGTGAGTGTAGATACACCTGTACACACACTCATATTTTTATTAGGTGTGCATACAGAGGATGAAGATACTAAAGATACACAAGTGTATGATATCTATTGATACCTCGGCCAACTATGTCAGGCCAAAGCTGTTATTTCATTATGTTTTTATTATGTAAATTACAGATTTTGAGTCTCGTTGATTTCCCTTTAAAACCAGGACGGAAAGGTGAAACACTTAAGAATCTACTGAGGAGGGAGAAAAAAAAATAATTTTTCGAGGACTATGTGGAATCAATCCAAGGAAGGAGGAAGAAATAAAAATATTTTTTAATTTAAAAATAAAATTGATTTAATCTACAATTAAATGAAAGTGAATCTGGGAAAAAAATTGAATGTACAGAACAATACCCTTGGCTCTCCACCGGAGGGTGGAAAAAGCAAAAAAAAAAAAAGGATTTTTATATTTTTTTTTATTTCTACCATCCGCGAAATACCCCCCCCCAAAAAAGTTAATAATTATCAATTAATCAATAACCAGTCAACACTCAGATCCACAAGTCGAAGCAGGAGTTTAGAGTTTAAGAAGAAGTCCATTTTTGTGTGTGTGTGTGTGTGTGTGTGTGTGTATAAGTAAATAGGCCAGACTTGTTTTATTGCTTTTTTTGCGGATCTGCCGACGATCATATTTAAATAATAAAAAAATATTATTTTTTATCTTTTTGGTATTTCTCGGATCCACCGCACCAATGGTTGAAATAAAATTTAAAAAAATTATTAATCATTTTTTAGCTATTTCCATCCTCCGGTGGAGAGCCAACGGTCTTCTGTTCGTTTAATTTTTTTCCAGATACACTTTAATTTAATCGTAGGTTAAAAATGTATTTATTTTTAAATAAAAATGTATTTTTATTTCTTCCTCCTTCCTTGTATCGATTCCACATCGTCCTCGAGAAACTGAAAAGTGCTAAAAAATAAAGATTTATTTTTTATTTTTTTTCTCCCTCCTCAGTAGATTCTTAAGTAGAAACATCCGAGGAACAAACAATTAAAAACGTCGGGCCTTACCGACACTGCTCAGGTCTAAGTCTTGTTTTCGGGCCTTAAAAATGTACTCTCTCATAACATTAGACAGGTAACAGCGCCCTCTAGTGCATCAGCTTTGCCATTTCAATAAGTACACCCACCAGAACTATCTCTTTTTTCCGAATGACATGGGCAGCTGCTATGGCACACCCGAAGCAACCGCGATTGGTCGGTGAGTTTTTGGACGACACCCACCTGTGTGGCGAGAGGGTACAGTCCAGAGCGGGTCTCTTGGCCTGAGGGATGGAGTAAAGCGGGTACCGGTCACCATGCCGAATCATCACCTGCACAAACAGGAGCTTGTAATCTGCCAGGCTGTGACCTAAACAAAAACAAACACGGACAGGGGGTTAACACAACGCCCTAAACGAGCATCCAACACTCTTCACACACCGGTCTGCGCCTCACCCTCGCGTGTGTGTTCCGTCTGATTGGGCAGGTTGCAGTAGCGGTACGTGTCGTCGATCGGGTCGGGCTCGGGAGGCTCCGTGTGGACCACCGGGTTCACTCGCTTTCTGCTTTTTCCAAGCGAGCCTTCGACTGCCACCGGGCCGGTCGGCATCAGTTGCACTGGCACAGAGGGGTGGAGAGGTTTAGTATTCAGGGCTCGTGCTTAAGTGCACGACTGTTTGCTGGCCCTGTTTAAATCTGCACAGCGTTAAAAAAAGGTGAACGTCCTTGAGTGGCCAAGTCAGAGCCCTGACCTAAATCTGATGATAAATCAGAACAGAGCAGAGGACAAAGTCGGAAGTGACAACGCCGTAATAATAACACAACACCCAGCTAATCTCCTAACCACGAGGAAATAAAACAAACAGCTTTCAGATACACTTATCACCAACTATAGACCAAACACGGCTCTCAAAAAAATCTACGGCAGATCAAACTCACCCACAACGAGCAGGAGCAGGAGAAGGAGAAGGAGAGGTGTCCTGAAACGTGGCTGCATTTTTAACATCGCCTCACACTGACGCCTATTCAGACTCACTTTTCAGACTCTGACCAGTTCCGTCACACACACACACACACACACAGAGGGATAGAGAGAGAGAGAGAGAGAAAAAGAGTCAGAGAGAGAGACAGAGAGAGAGACAGAGAAAAAGAGAGAGAGACAGAGAGAGCGAGAAAGAAAGAGAGAGAAAAAGAAAAAGAGAGAGAGAGAGAGAGACAGAAAGAGACAGAAAAGAGAGAGAGAGAAAAAAAAGAGAGAGAGAGAGAGAGAGACAGAGAGAGAGAGAGAGAGAGAGAGAGAGAGAGAGAGAGAGAGAGAGAGAGAGA
>JAVSBV010000065.1:3764499-3774637 GCA_033117975.1 Parotocinclus spilosoma
GAGGACACTAGTCAAGTCCCTGAAAAAGACGCCTTGTTGGTACGACAGGGTCACAGATCATTTTCTTGAAAAGGAACGGAGGGTAGAATTTACGTCTAAATAAACACATTTTATGATGTAGGCCGAAATTGAGCTTCCTCTCCTTGAAAGACCAGCATCCGCCACTGATATACAGCAGTGACATTACAGGGCATAAAGTGAGTACCTTTGCATAAGTATTGAGCCGTTTTTTATTTGTAAGCACCCCAATTACCCAGAACATATATTTGTTATAAATGACATCTGGTCAAAATATAAGATCACGCAGTGTTCTCAGACCTCGATTAATAATAATAATACACATAATATAAAGAACCATTCATATTCAGACGAACATTTGTACAATGTTAACATAGGAATATTATAAGAGGAGTTTTTAAATATTTCAACCACACATTTCATATGCTTTGTGTTTTTCCTCAACAAATACGATTTTGTTCGGCACCTAATCAGTATGTTCAATAAGCAAAACAAGGTGTGTCTGTGTTGGAATTCATCAGATCCTGTAATGGAATTACTGCTGTACGTGTAGATACGCTAATTTAAAGAAAAGCTTGAGTGGTTTCTTAATTTCTTTCAGAGTTGCATGTTTTTATGTCTCTATAATCTTGACGCACATTGAAATATTTAGAAGAGTCTTGACTGCACACCACTGGTACACCATAAACAGAGCGAATAAATACTGGTTCTCTGACTTGTAATCCCACATTTGGACTAATGGGAGCACTGTAGTTCCACTGATGTGAGCAGCTCCCCACAGCTCCCCACAGGACGAGGCATCCAGGCTAGATTAGTCAGACTGCATGATTAAAGTGTTCTCCTGGTTAATGTGCTTGTGAGGGTCGGAAGGTGTGACTGAAAAAAAGCAATGATTATTTCACTGCAATAGTCTCGCTGCTGTATTCCAGTCTGGATATTCCCATTTTAAATCTAGACGAAGGTCCCAACGTTTGAAAATGTGTAAAGCCTCTGTTAGATCTATTAAGGTAAACCAAATCCATGTGCTTGTAATTTGTGAAAACCACCAAGCAAAATGGTTGTAATTTGGTGAAAACCACCAGACAGCTGCACTTCAGTTGTGTGTATATTTTCCTAGTTCCTCTCACACATTATGTTCGACTTACTTATCCGTCGCTGTCTTGGCTAGTTTTCCATTGTAAATAGGTTAGGGACGTATTTTAGAGACAAGCTAGAAAAGATTAACAATTAAAAAAAAAACATAGCTTGTTTATGCAGTCACACATACTTACATTTTAGATGAATCGTTTTGAGTTTATTTAAATTACAGCATGGTGCATATATACTCATATACATATATATTTGGTGTTAAACCAAAGTTCTCTGATTCTGCATGGTGCCAGAGGTTATCTCAACTGTCTAAGCTTAATGATGTCACGGATAGCCTCTCTCGCTCTCTCTCTCTCTCTCTCTCAAAGTGTCTGATATAATCCTGTTCAAACAAACAGGAACATGAGCGCATTTTGACATGGACAAACATAAAGCACCGCTGCATTTTAGCTTAGAAAAACCCCTCTATAGCTCCGTCTTAAACGATGTGATCTAAAGGCAGTTTAGTCTAGGCCTTAAGAATCATCAGCCAGGTCATATCAGACGATAACCTGACTCAAGCATGTGGGAACTGGAACGGAAAAACTGCGTCTGTGGATTCTGTCCAGAAGGGGAGTCATGGTATTATAAGGACTTCGAACAGTGGTTAGCATTAGCTTCTTTATATTTCAGTTGGGGTTTGCTCACTGGCGTATTGTCCATCAGGTTGGACCTGTCTGGATGTAATTATCTTCAGTTCATAAAGATTTTCCTTCTGCGGAACATTATGGGAACCTATGACTTACCATTGGAATTGCTCATGGGCTAATGGGTTTGTGACATGGGGAAAAGAAAAGTGCCAAAATACTGGAAAAATACATGTATATTACGGTAATAAAGAGCACATAGAGGCCAAAATGTCACTTTGAAAAAAATGGTTTATGACAATATGATAAATGTAAAAAAGAATTATAAATAAATGTAAGTCAAACGTTATGGGGAACATTCATTCATTCATTCATCATCTTAATCTTGATCAGGGTTGCCAGTGCCAGGGGAACGACTCTGGACAGGGCAACAATCCATCATAGGGCATCACACGTTGGGGGACTTTAGAAACACCAATTAACCTCTTTGAAATGCAGAAGGACAATCTTTCAGGCAGAGTCTGAGATCGGGATCGAATCAGGGATGCTGGAGCTGTGCCATGGTGATACCCATTATGGAGAACATACCAAATATTATAACACTTAATCAAAGGACCTACTTAAACACAGACAGCTACAGTGCATCAATATCCAACCTCTTAATTATTAAAAAAAAACACATTAATGTATACAGTATACAATGTTTGTTTTGTTTATTTGTTTTATAGAACATTGCATCAGCTTTAATGGCCATTCAGGACAGGACGTCTTAAGAATTTGGGAGGAAACCCTGCATAAAACTGATTCAGACACAGGGAGGACGTGCAATCTCCACACAGGAGTTCAAGGTTGGGACTGAACTGGTTATCTCTGGCCTCGGGTAATGCCAATCCCTAACCCAGTACAGGAATCACTAGCTAGATTTATTCGTAATCATTATATATGAATTAAATATGGATTTTTTGGATATTAACAATAAAGCTGAAGTGCCTCAAGAAAGTAGTTGGAGTTTTAAAGCTGTCATGGGGTAGGAATCCCAACAAAAAAGCCAACCATGCCCGTAAGATCCCTAAACAGGCCTGAGGGCATCACTGGGAATCAAACCTCAGTCCTTACACAGTCAAAGTATTGTTAGTTTTACAGGTGTGAATAATACTGTTCCTTCTTCCATTTATTGGACTAACTTATGGTTTGATCTCACCTGCGTAGGTGGCTAGATGTGCTGACACGTCGACTGTGTGCCATATTCCAGTCTTATGCATCAGCAGGAAGTTGGAGAAAACCTCTGTAATCTTCTCTCATGGAACCAAGACCCTGTCATTTGGCTCTTCACTCATCTCCATTCCAAGCATTTGATGTCCTGATGGCCTAGCTATTGTTCTTAGCTACTGAAGCACTAGTAAGTGATTTGCATTCTGACATTCACCAGCTTATTACACCTACTAATTGAATTAAATATGAGTGTTGTGCGGGAGTAATGATTTCATGATTATTTCATCAGACCTCTCAGTTTGTCAGGCTGTGTAGCAGCAGCGGAGACAAAAGCAGGGGTAGCAGAACAACGCAGGCTTTCATTTCCAAAATCTGCTGCCAGATTATCGGAAACGCTGCACAGGCCACCGTCAAACACAGGAGATACAATAAGGTCCAGAGGGCGAGACGAGAGACGAGTTAGCGTCCGTGGGTGTGACGCAGTTAGTCAGAAACCTATAAGATGCAGCACTAGTGAAGATTACGCTTAATTAGTATTGATTAATGCTATGGTTAGAATCTTTTATTATGGAGACTTTATCATATATGCAACTCCAAACATAAATACATAAATACTGACCTGTAATCAACTTGTTGACGTCTTTGTTGTGTGAGCTATTCATATGCTTAGTATTAGCTTTCCCTGTTGATCTATCGGCCAAACCAATGGCATTATTACCATAAGACTGAGGGTTGTGTTAAGGAAATAAAACTGGATGTCATGTCATTGTATTTTAAGTCCATTTAAACCTGTTGGACATTGGGCCCGTGGGGGTCTTGACCATTAGGAAACAGACTAAGCAAAGTATAATACAAAAACAGCCAATTCCATTTTAATTTCCATGTGCTTATCAGAATTAAATTGTCCTGCCATTGACGCTCAGTCTTCCTTTGCAGTGGTGTCATGTACGAGGAACCTTATTAAACCTTTAATGACCACCACCTTTAGAAACAGCAAGAAATCAATGTACATTAAAACATATTTTCACAGCTTTATTTACACATTTGCCTTGCAAGAGAAAAAGGGTGGTCAACTTCTAACACTTTTCTGTTATAAATGCAAAATGAAAAAGTAGAATAACGTGGAAAAGTGATTAGCTCCCTGATTTAATACTTGGTAGAACCTTTTGTTTTTATTGCAGCCATTAATCTGTCTGGATACGTCTCTGCCATCTTTGCACACCTAGACGGGGGAATCTTTGGCCATTATTCCTCGCAGATTTGTTCAGGTTCAGTAAAGTTGCAGAATGATATTTTCACAAGCATTATTTTAGCTATGGCCAGCCAAGTTCAACCACAATCTCATTCTTACGCAGCTGCATGTTTTTTTTTTGTTTAGGCCAGACTTTTTAAATTTCTTGTTCCTCTGATGTTTCTACTTAAGAATCTACTGAGGAGGGAGCAAAGAAAATACAAATAAATCTTTATTTTTTCAGCACTTTTCAATTTCTCAAGGACGATGTGGAATCAATACAAGGAAGGGGGGAGAAAATAAAAATAAATTTTGATTTAAAAATAAAACTTATTTAACCTACAATTAAATTAAAATGAATCTGAAAAAAATTTCAATGAACAGAAGAAAACCGTTGGCTCTCCACCAGATGGCGGAAAAAGCTAAAAGCTTTTTTTAATTGTTTTTTAAAAAATTTTATTTCAACCGTTGGTGCTGCGGCAGATCCGAGAAATACCAAAAAAAAAAAATTCTTCAAATATGATCGTCGGCGGATCCGCTAAACAAGCAATAAAAAAAGTCTTCAGCAGATTTGAGCAGATCTTTAGCAGATTTTCCTTCAGTTTTTAGCTGCACTTCATATGCAACTTCCTTTCGGTTCTATTTTACCTTCTTTGATGAAGAAAAACCTTTACAAGGTCTTACGGCAGGTATGGTGTAGCTTAGGTGATGTGCTTCGTTTTCAGTACAATCATTTTGTGAACTGAAAGTCTGTGTGGCACTGTTTTTTTATAGTATAAATGATAATAAACTATAATTTATATAGAATACAAATGAGAATACTGGACGATATATGTGCAGGTAAATGCAAGTCGGACATGCAAGCACACACACATAACCTATTGCTGCATAGTCTCACACCCAAAAGTGTGAACAGTTAAAAATTACAGCCTACAATCATGAGTACTAGTATGTAGTTTGTGTTCCATTTGCTGCCACTCCAGCCTTCACTCATCTGAGAAGCTTTGCACCAGATTTTGGAATATGATAAGCCCGGGCTCACTGCTTGCATTACAGTTTAGGTCAGGGCTCTGTGCTAGTTAACTAAACTCTAGCAAAGCTGGCAAAGCATGCATTTATTTATCTTTGTTTAAGGAGAGCAGGGCAGAAAGATACACTGAGATATATATATATATATATAAGAGTGATATAGAAGTGTTCGTTTGCCATGCTGTTTAGATTCCATATCAGCTCCATCTTATGAGCCTCTTAGCAGTGAATGCGGCTAAAATAACAGAGATCACCCCTTTATTTACAAACTGTGTCGACATTATGCTATGTGGTGCATCTAGTGAGTTCTCTGACATCATTCTTCCTAAATGCAAGAGGCCAATATCACACCTAATATATGTGTAAATATTATTTTAAGTATTGTTGCGGAGTGCAGAGCCTGCGATAGCTATACCAATTGACCTTTTAACCCGCAAATTGGCGCTGGTCTGCATAGTTGGTCATGGGTATGCAAGCGCTCACACCGCCCATTGTAGGTCCGCTGCAGGACCGGGTCCAGGTTGTTTTAGCTTTAACCATGGTAACAGGTAGAGTTGTAACAGAACTTCATGTCCAAATAAATTTTGGGTTTCCTGCTTTGATTCAAACCGTGCTGAGAGTGGGAAAAAAATCCTTACAGAAATGAAATACGTGGCACCCAACTCCCATCATTCACATCCATAATAGGAGACGGAGATCAGAAGATTCACCTCCCCACGTGAAGCTAACGGCACCCCCCCCCCCCCCCCCCCCCCCCCCCCCCCCCCCCCGCACGCTATTTATCTTCGGCAGCGACACAAACTTGCATTCATCACCAAACAACTCTTTGAGAGTTTAATCTATTTCTTACACAGTAGTTGAAAGCCTCCTCGATTTGTAACAGAGGTTAGGATGGGGGGTGGTGGGAGACTTGGCCAGCATTGAAACAGCAGAGTGGGCCCAAGGTGCCATTAGTGGCTGAGAAACAGCTGGAAGTGATTCCAAAAACATGGTGTGCTGGAGGTATTTTAAACCCCACATGCTTCATCTGGGCTTTCACACTGTTCCTCACATTTATCCACGATGGTCTAAAAGCCCTTCTCCTGCTTCAACAGCGAGTCTCAGCCGAACAAGAGAATCAGAAGAAACAACGAAGGTATTAGTGCGTCAGCTTTTGAAATGAAGTATAGAACGGGCGGAAAAGTCGGGTTACTTTCCCAACTTTTAAAGAAAACACTTTCTGTTTTCTGCTTCTGTGCGTCTCTCAATAAAACCACAGAAACAGGACAAAAACAAGAACAAGCAGGCTATAAACCAGGTTAACAGCTACCATGGCTGCTTTTAAGATTTGTTTATATATACACACACTAACGCTAGATTCTCATGGGCCTTCGGTCGTGACGCCATACTTTTAAACGTTCAGGCTTCATTCGGTGTAATTGTGAAACCACATCACAGGATTTTATATTCCGCTTATCATGCCGTTTAACGGGCTATCATTAGATATTAAACTTACTGCATCTAATCAGTCATAGTTAAAATTGCGCCGTTAGATAAGCCCTCCTATTTACTCCGAAACGCTTAACTGGTTCACTCGTTTAGGCGCTGCACTGAATCAGAATGGCTCTTTCTACTTTCCTTTTCTTAAACGAAATTACCCCTAAAGCAAATTAATTCTGTGTGGCCAACCGCGCATAATTCCTCTAACTGCGTTGCTCACTAATAGCGCAAATGATTTTTTTTTTTTTAGCATTAGGGAATATCAGTGCGCATAAAGTGCACATGTGGATTCAAGTTATTTGTAATTACAGAAGATTGTGTGAGCTTACTTACGCTATCAGTTCGGCTGCACAACTGCACTGCTCGCAAAAAACGAGGGGATGTTCCATTGTGCTTTTCATTTCAAAACGAAAGATCCCCCCCCGATTTTGCGAGCAGTGTATTCATGTTATGTAAAAACACACAAACACGCACAGACTGGTTTCTCCCTCGTAGGGTCCTGCAAACACGTTACTACGCTTCCATCAAAATCCTCAATCTGTACCATGAACCCAACAGACTGATGATTCACGTCATGGCAAGCGCCACTTGTGCACGTCCCCGAGAGCTGCTGCAGTCCAGACAAACCGCCTGTCACGTCTATAAAACACAACTCAAATAAAACTTTCAGAAAAACTACCCCAGTGAGAGTGTGCATACGTAGCTTTCGATACCCTACACTTACAAGAAATATCACTTACGCTGTGGTCACAGAATAAATCAGCATTTGCACTTGTGCATAAATCAGAACATCCGACTTTCCACAGCGCTTCTATATTTTTCTGAAGTGCAACCACTTGTGAATTACAGTACATGCACAGCTGTTCAAAAACTGGATCCTGTCATTACAGTGGCATGTGTGTGTGTGTTCACATGACCACTGCGTAACAGAACGTGGTGTTAGTATATCTATTTACTCCTTTGTTTACACAATTCGGTTAGAATATATAGGCATGTTATATTAGTAGTGTTTTCATGCTTGGCCAAGACCCAGAAGCCCTTGCATCAGTAGTGCAACAAGAACAATCCCTTAAGACCATTAGCTTTGCCATGCGTGCAGATGAAACGTAGAGTCCAAAAATGTGCTGATTTACATTTATGGACTATGGCAGCTATATACAATCCCATAGTAGCAATAAAAAATGAACTTCTGTTTTATATGTTACTAATATATGCATTCTTTCCCTTCTGGCTTCATAAAACTGAGAGGTATATTAGTGCACTTGCAGATGGCTACCATACCCTGAACTCGCAAAGCAAGTAAACATTGCACACTAACTATTCTCTAGAATGTCATTTCATACAAGAGACCGAGCCCAAATAATGGAAAATTGCCCCAGACTGTTACGTGTGCTTGTGCTATAACAGTTGAAGCCATCAGACATGACACAGAACCAGATTCTGTTAGGGTTCCTACCTTCCCCCCGGAGCGTTCGGCCGTCCTCGCCGGTTGCCATTACAGAGCCATCGGTGAGGCGGTCTTTTATCCATTGTCTTGATTATGCCCTGATCCCGAACAGTGATTTTTAGGGCTGTTCGGTGCCTCGCCATTAATTCTGACGTCCTTAAAACTGTGCTTTCAGCACCTCTGCCCCGACTGATGCTTTGGCGTCCTCTTGCGACGAGTTCGCGCGTTGCTCCCATTCGGGAAGCAACAATGCCGTGCCACATTATACTTTCGGTTTTGTTATGTTAGGAGTATGACTCTCCGCTCTTAAACCTCTTTCAGTTGTTTTATATTACTTCCCCATTCTTATTATACGTCGTGGGATACGCTTATCCTGCATACCTGGGTCCAAGTTAAAACACCACCACATCTCGTAACAGATTCACCTTATCTTAAGCTGGTTTGTATAGAGTCATGACTCAGGAACTCCAGCTCTGTAGAATAACCAGTGTGTCATGGTTGGTACAGCACTCATTTCCAGTGCTTATCCCGTTTCTAGCAAAGTGAGGTTTGTCTGTTGAGCAAAATGCATACGAGTTGCCACAGGATGCATTTCTAGAGTAACTTCTGTTCTTCTACATCTCTATTCCACCTCACCAGGGGCATCAACCTTCTGAATCTTTCTGGGCCATGGAGGCTGGGTAGCACAATCAGCTATGCTCCATAGTCTCCATAATAATAATAATAATAATAATAATAATAATAATAATAATAAATTCATAATAACTCTTGTCCCATCCTGGTATCTATTAAACTACATTATTTGTCAAACTGCCAGATTGTTACAAGTTTAGTCGCATCAGGGACACATTTCCATCTCCAGAGCCTAATAGGTGTGTTTATTACACCATCTAAACCAACGCTTGGCATCATGAATAGAGGTGTTAGACTTGTTTTTGGCTACTCTGAACCCTTCCATCCATTAAGCTCTCAGTGGACAGTTCTTATGCTGACATTGCTTGTAGAGGCCGTTTGGAAATTACTAATGGAACCAAGGACAGACATTTTCTTACACTTCATATCTTGGCAGTCTTGTTCGGCGAACTTGTGTGGCCTACCACTTTCTGGCTGATCTCTTCCTCTCAGACTTTTCCACTTTACAGTTACAGCACTTACAGGGCAGAAATCGGACAAACCCTGTTAGTCTTGTTAGAAATTTGGCGTCCGGTTGTGGTGTCACTCAGCACTTTCGCATGCCCGTTCCACTGCAAGGATTTGTCTGTGAAGATGTTCATGCATGCATGGCTGTTTTCATGGTTGTTTTATGCACCTGTTAGAAGAAGATGTAATTAGAACTGGTTGATTGTGACTGAATACATTTGGTGAATTTGCATTTTTTGGCATTATTAGGCTCATACTGACCTTGGTTCCTGTTGTAGAACATATATTTGATCTTAAATCACCATGGCACACGAATTAAAACCTTCAAACTATCCCAGTACATTTCAGTGCATGTTTTATTTGGTGCATCACGTGATAACACTGTACTGCAAACACGTTTATCATATGAAGTGCACAGGCATTTTTATAGACTAAAAGTGGTAGTAGAACATTTATGTAGATTTCAAACTCCCCAACAAGTTAGTTCATCATTTGTTTACGTTTATAGGAAAATTGATTTGAATTCATATCTTTCTAAAGTTTGTAATCAGTCTAAATTCAGTTGAGGAATGTAAGGACTGGGGCATACACAATGCAGCAACCAATTCTAAATATTCCGTGCCAGCAAATCACAAAGGGCACATGCGCATACTCTTACACTGTATCAGTTTAGAGAGAACAATTAACCGTATCTTTGAAAACTGCAACTGATAAACTTAATGTGCATGAGTATATACAAAATGTATTGTAAGTACTACTGTCACTACTGCATTTTGTAAATACAGTCGAATCCGGTTAATGGGACCACATTGGGACGGGATCGTTTTGGTCCTAATAACCGGCTGGTCCGATTAAACGAACATGCCC